>JAKUCV010007093.1:95629-129367 GCA_028386065.3 Turnera subulata | reverse complement strand
GCTTGCCGGACGTGTTCTCGACTCCATCTTGAAAAATACGGCTGCTGTGTATTTTGCATGGTTTCTAGCTTCCATTGTGGCATTTTATCGAGCAGCTGGTGTGCTATTGTCTTTTCAGAGTCTAGTCTTCTTTGTAGTATTCGAATAACCAAGTGAATTTGGGTATCACTTTAACTGGAAACCAGTTACACGAAAAAAAATGAAGAAGAAGAAGCAAGGATCCACAGCGTGTAGTAGTTGCCCCCGGAGTAAATAGCTGCAGCTTGTCAGTTCCTCAACTAACGCTGATGTTGCATATGACAATCTCTTCATGGTAGCCTTAAGTTAAGGTTAAGGTTGTGGTCACTTACCTCGTTTGTCAGAATTATGATGTAGAGCTATGACATTTTGCTCGACTTGCAGGGTCGCAATTATGCCAATTCTTTAGTGAAGAGATAATTTTTAGTAGCCTTTTTTCGTCCATCTATGTGTCCGCATTAATTTACTTCCCTAGAGGCTCTTGCTAGTCCCTGCTTCCACGTATATGTCAAAGTACGTTTCATGGGGATATCTCAAAACAACGAAATTGGTGCACAACCGTGATCTTTAGTTATCCTTTCTAGTTGTGGCCATATTATTTCATTTATTCTTGTTACTTCCTCACCTTGTCTTTGACAATTTTCCACCCGATAATGTTCTTACTTGATTTATCATCAGCATTTATTGTATGCTGGGCTGGTTCCCACAATTCTATGAGCTGCTCTCTCTAAATTTCCAGTTAATTTAGGTCCTTGTTACAGTGGACAGAACTGAATCACTGGATGCCTGGACCAGTCCATACATAGCTTGTAGGCCGCTGAAGATTCTGCATCACAAGAACTACCATTATAATAAGGTGGGGTCTTGTAACAATTTGTGGTTCTAGATGAGTTTACTTTTCTTCCTGGAACAATTTCCTGATGAGTTCGAATGTGTAGAGTGTAGTCCCAACTCTAAAACTATAATTGGTGAAAATAGACTCCCGACCGAGGGAATAATGATTTTTACCTGGTAAAGAGGATTTCTTTTGTGGAGCTACAAGCTAGTAAAGTGGAATATGTTTACAACTTGGGCAACTAGTAATTAATATTCGCTTAGGGGTTATGTTTACAACTATGGCAACTCCTACCAACAAAGTTTTTATTAATATTCATAGTAAATAATATAGAGATCCAGGAGTTCTTATTATAATTTCTCTTGTTAACATAAGTGGTAAATATCCATTAATTAAATAAAATTTGAATCATCGATCACATTGCATATAATGATTGTTCACGTACCAATTATAGTTAAACAAGAGCATCATATAGCTAGCCATTTTTGAAAGATGCCATAGTACTCGGGTCCATTTCTGGTTCCTTTCTAGTTTGGCATGTAAATTTGCTACATGCTGAGTTGGACACGATTAAATATTTGGTAAGAGTTAGGCGTATATATCCCCCACAATTCTTATGGCATGTTGCGTATTGTGTGGCATTCTAAATTTGTTGTGTGCCAACGTGAACACCATCAATCTCACGATGGTGGTGAGCACCAATATTAATGTCACGAAATGGCCATAAATCGGTGGGGCATTTTCGTTGGGAGCATTTTCATATATGCAATTCATTGAGAGGTAGATGAAGCTAACTTCAATAGAGTAGTGGTATTCGACCAAAAAAATAGAGTAGTAGTAGTATAAGGTCTGCTCTTATTTAATTTGCTTATGTAGTTAAAAATTGATAAGAACCTTATTGAAAATGATTTCATTACTTTGTGGGCCGATCTTTCATGATGTCTGAATTATGGTGAACATTTATTTCTTGGGGGCTAAGTTGCTGGCATGCTAGTAGTATATACTAGTATGATCACTTGGAACGAATATTAGTACAGTACTAGTTAACCTTCATTTCTAGAAAAACGAACCAACCTTCACTTCATTTAAAAGTGGCCAGTTGCATGGCATGCAAACGGATGATTGATGGAGATAATATTGTTAATCACATAGAAATCTGGTTATATTATATTACTACCTCCATTGGGACAGATTGGAACTTCCTATAAGGACAAATTATATATATTTTCACTGAGCATAAAAAAAACTATCATAATTCATACACTGCGATGGAGGATCTTTAATTCATAGTAACATTCAAGACCAATCATTTTACAGCTTGGTACAGCCAAATTTTCATGTGCTCAACCTCCTAAGACTTAAGAGTTATAAATGAGACAGGTTTGGAGTTGCAGATTTGCAAAGCACAAGAATTTGTCCTTTGCCTTTTAAGAAAAATGCAGGCATGAAACATGGGTCAGCTGGTCATTACAAGAGCACCTTTGACTCTTCTATAAACCAAAATTTGTTTTTCTTTCTTTTTTTATATTGTAGAAATATAGAAATTAAACTTTTTTCAGAACTTGTTGTATATCATCCGCCCAGAGGATTTAAAGAGCAGGAATCCCTCCGTTCCATTTTAATTGACGTTTAAGGTATCTGCACACAAATTAAGAAAGATAATTAATAGCCTAGAATCTAAAGATTATTTGACTAACTTATATCCTTATTTCACTTTTAATAAAACTAAACAACCTATATGTAATTGTTATGTAAAGTTAAGGATAAATATGAAAAAACTTCAATTAATGCTCATTGAGAATTATAATGCGTCAATTTTTTTGGAACAAATTTTTTCAATTAATTCCGAACGGAGGGAGTATATAGCATAGGGAAGTGCGCATTTAATAAACACAGCAGCTAACTTATAGATCACTTATCTTATGCAATTTGACAACGCTTTGCAAGAGCTTTTAAGATATAGGGCCCATGGCGTTTTGTTGCATGTTGAATGGATTTCACGATATATATATTACTAAGAACCTTATAATTCTCCCGAAGAAATAATTTAATCATTAAGGAAACGGTACCGAAATATACTCTTGACGTCAAAGTTTGGTGACAACGTAAGTCAAATTCGCTAATATTCCAGGACGTACATCATAGGGAAACCATGGGAGAGGCTCTCTAATTCCAAATTTCCTTTGTTTTGATTGTGTGAAAGTAGTTGGTCGTATTTGTACTTGATTTCTTCTTGGTTCAACTCCTAAAGCGGACGGAATTGGACTCTAAATTTATTATTAGTGCATTTGGGCAAATAAATATTGCATGTATCAAACTGAAGAAACGAACCCTAAAAAACCTAGCTAGACGACTCTAATTATGCGCTACATAATTGGAAACACTTCACGTGAAAAAGAAATCGACTGACTAAAGATATGAAGATTGCTTTTGAAGTATTTTATTGTGAATGATGAGAAGAGGCGTGTGTGTCTACATATTGATACTCAATAGTCAAAAGACTTTTAAGATGCTATCAAATATGGTGCGTTTGGTTCAATAGGCATGTACTGAAATTTTCTTTACAGATCTTGGTTCAGCTCTTTAATTAATTAATTAACTAGTGACATTTTAACTACCAGTTCATACCAAAAAGGTGGAAACGTAATTTTAATACCAATCTGCAAATAATGGGGGATATATTGGACCAAAGACTGGTTTTGCCGATACTGAAATCGCAACGGTTTTCATTTAAAGTAAAATAAGCTAAGCTATATATTAAAACTTCAATTCATAAAGCTAGCTAGCTTTCCTTTAGGATCTGGGAGAGAAGATTTATTGCAATGTGAAGACAGAAGTTTGATAAACTTTCTTTTAGTTTTTTCTTCTTCGATCTTCTTCTAGATCTTCTTGTTTTTCTTTCCTCATCCACGCTCAAACTAGAGCTCCATGCAAGTTGCGATACTCTAGGTGAGGTGTGCCCTATAACATTTATGTTTTCGTACACAACTTTTATTATTGTTGCAGTTTTGTTAGAACAACATCAACCTCTACTCTTCTGCTACAATAATTTATCTTGTACTACGATGTGAGGACACATCAATAAGTAACAAAATTATTAGATCGAGGTTAGTCAAAGCTTTAGAAAAATGAAAACAAAATTATTAATTGGTTGGGTTTTCAAAATAATTTACCAAGTAGCTAGATGCTACAAGCACGGCGGAGGAATTGAATACCTATGCCATCCTTTCTTTTAATTTCTTTAAGAATCACATATATCCTTGGACTTGTTCTTTTGTTTTCCCCTTTTTTCTTTTCTTCTCTACACAAGTATATCCTTGTTATTATGACCTATATATGCGTCAAAGGCGACACCCGACACATGTAATGATTCACAGATTCACACCACATATATATATGGCGCCCTTTTAAAACCAGAGATACCTAAATTTTAGTGGTCGACCTACGATAATATATGGTGCCAGTTGTATTATACTGACAAGGACCCTCATCATATACAATAGTATAATTTATATATATGGAGCGGACCAATATATATGGTCGATTTCCACTCATTCGCATACATTCGTCATTTTCTCAGCTATTTTCAGTTTACATGCAACTCTAGTTTTCCATGTTTTCTTTTCCCGATTTAGCGTGATACACTTATCCACAATGCTCAGTCTCAGCTCCGATTAGTTATACGCAGTTAGGACTCTTAACTATACGTACATACGGTTCATGGATTACACCTCAAATCTTCTCTTAATACATTTACGTTTTGACTCGGGCACTAATCAATCAATTGAGTGCAAAGGTGAGTCACTTATATACATATTCTACATACATGGGTACGTAACAAGTGAAAAAATTATTGTTATTCTACATACACGGACACTAATCATTTACGTTGTAGTTCGTCAATAATTTTACTTCCCCTTTACTTTATTTTTTGTTGCTTAATGAAAATCAGGGGGATGGACCTACAAATCGCAAGAAAAAAAGGTCTTCACAAAAAAAAAAAAAGAGATAGGGAAAAAGTACATATTTAATGATTCCTCCCCATCACATCATTAATTATGCTCGCATTCGTAATTACAATGGTTGTTTTTTCTTCCTTTAAGAAATAAACTAGCTAACTAAGGAAGGGAGGGTATTCGAAGTACCCAAGATTTGATGGGTATGTTGACAGGGTTTATACCTAATAGCCCACATGGATTGCTTATCCAAAAACAGCGAGCCACCACAATGGAGCTCATCCTATACACTCCTAATGCGACAATGGCTTTCTTTGTAAAACCCTAAAGTCACTTTCGAACAAAGAAAAAAGATGAAAGAAAAAAGAGAGAAATTAAAGCCAGATTATTTATGATCATATATTACTGGTAGACGTAACTTGTGACTTGTCGAGTAATTGAAAGAAAAAAAGAAACATTCGAGCGTACGTGTCTTAATTGTTAAAACGAAAAAAAGAAAAAGAAAGCCTATCTTGAAATGAGAAAAGGGAGTGTACTAGGAGGAAATGAAAGGGATTTCAAATTATGACACGTAATTTGTACAATATTGAACTTTACTCACACTGGCTGGAGGAGTTAGGGAAGAGTTGCTTGGTTTGCTGACAAGTACGTAACACCTCATAATTAACGCCATCAACACCCAGCTAATTGATGTCAATTATGGACTTTACGTGATTGAAATATTGACGCCCTGGTTTTGGGGGGGGCTTGTTGATTTTTGGTTTGTTCGATTCTTGAAAATTATCACACAATAACAAAAATGGAAAACCCTAGTAACATATATAGTAGTAAAAATCGTTCTATCAACAACAACAACAAAAAAAAACGCATGGTAGTATATATATTCAATCCGGTATTACATTAAGTGATTATTTTAATCAGAAAAGTAAGCTGAAGTCCTGACATATAGACTATAGTTTATATATTCTGAAAACCATCAAAGACTACACCTGTACTGATGCCAAAAGCAATGTGTAATGGTAAAATTGATAGGAAGAGGATACCTATTTAGTACGGATTCTTGAAAGGAACATTAATAGGTCTTCATGCAATAAAGTTTGCTAGCATATGATCAAGTAATTAAGAGAGAGGGGCATGCTTATGATGATGAAACTTCATTATAATTATTCCACACATCATGTATTAGCCTATCCAATGACTCAATGTAAAAGGGAGTTTATTCCATTATACCAATGTTCTAGGATTGTTCTGGGTTGCCTATTTCAGGCTAACTGCTTTTTTTTAAAAAAAAAATAAATATTAAGATTTGGAAGCAGTAGGACCAACTACATTATTTCAGTATAGCATGTATGGCTATTGGATTAATTATTTTGTACTGGTGATGGCCATTGAAAACACATTGTACTATATTATTAGTTCACTGTTAACCTGCATTATAAGGCTTGTAAATAGTACTAATGCAAATGCTAATTATTACTATAAACATATATATATTAATCAAATTAATAATGTAGTAGTTGTTTTTGGTCGACGGTCATGATCAGATTTCTAGAATAGCTGATCAAACAGGCCATCTATTTACAACTATACAACTGTAACATTCATGTCCTCATTAATGACCTTCCAGTTTTAGTTTCAGCTATCCATCTTTTAATACGGTTGAGAGAGAGAGAGAGAGAGAGAGGGAGAGAGCTTGCATTCTTCAGTCACTTCTTCCTTACAACCCTCTGTTATATTAATTACGTCGTTGCATTTCCTTTCCGTGAATTATTAGTATTAATTTATATACACGTATGGTCTACAATAGCCGATCAAGCTATGGTATATATATATATATATAGAGAGAAGTGTATAAACACACAAAACAAGGCCAACCAGAGTGAGCCACATAGAGGTGGAAAGAATCTATTACACTTCTGTTCTGCTTGTCTTTCTGCTGCCTTTGTCTCTCTGGCTTCAATGGCCTTTGTTGGGGCGGTGAAGCTCTTTCTTTCCTTTGCTCTATGGCTTTACACTCTCTCTTCTCCTTCCCAAGGTTCTTCCCTTAATTTCCACTTCCAGTTAACATCTTTTTCACCACCATCTCCCCTACCCTTTTCTTTTAGTTTTTATTATTCATCACTCCTCCATTTCCTCTCTCGCTTTCTCCTCTTCATTAATCATGAATTTTCAATTCTTTCATAGAAATTCTTTGGTCAAGTACTGATCAAGAGAAGCTTTTTAGTCTTTGCTTGGAAGTCCAATATGTGAAGATCACCAGCTCCATTGTCAATGGTTGCAATATAAGTTAATTTGCTCACAGGCTACAGTTCATGTTTATCCTTGTGCATCAAAAACAGATCATATGTCTTGTTCATGCTCATGTTATGATGGTTTCTGTCGTTTTGCTTCTTCAAAAGTAACAGCAAAAGAAAATTAACTACAGTAGTGGCTGCAAATTTGCCTGTGTTATGCAACTTAAATGTAGTGAAGTGGGTAGTTGCTGGTCACCATCAAGTATGTCGTGAATAAAAGTATTTGACAGCTTGGATGTGTCTAGAAACTATAACACTCACATTAAAGCATTTCACCGTATGCACTTGTATCCCATTAATCCCCAATGTACTATCCTGTTTACTTTTTACAAGTTATCTAATGTCATTTTTTTTGCATGAATATTTTTGTTTCCTAATTAATTACTATCATTTAATAAAATGTAAACATTCTATATATGCAGGGAAGCTGAATTTCTCAGAATTCCGGTACCCATTTATAAAGAAGGCAAGTTCTTTCCCATCATCATCATCATTCTCAGCAAGTGGCAGCGCAGGCAATGGATATGACTACATAGTTGTAGGGGGTGGCACAGCTGGGTGTCCTTTAGCTGCCACACTCTCCCAGAACTTCAGTGTTTTGCTGCTGGAAAGAGGGGGTGTGCCTTTTGCCAATGCAAATGTCTCCTTCTTGAAGAACTTCCATATCACTCTGGCTGATACCTCATCAACTTCTGCTTCACAGTACTTCATCTCCACTGATGGAGTCCTCAACGCCAGGGCTAGAGTCTTAGGGGGTGGCACCTGCATCAATGCTGGGTTCTACACTAGAGCAAGCCCCAGGTATGTTTCAACAAACTGCTGTCTTTTTTCTTCTTTTCTTTTTTTCAAAATTTTGTTCCTTCAGGGATTTTTTCAGAGAGAATTTTTAGGAAAAAATTGTACCGTAAATTAGTGCGAATTCTTTAAGCATTTACACACCTGGATTTCATTAGGAACAAGAAAGTGAAAATATGCAGTTGACTATACCTAAACGCCGCATGAGAGGTTGCTTTAATGCCACATGGAGTTAGTTGTAGTTGTAATGCAGACAAGTCATGTTTTTTAATGCAACTATTTGGATAAAGAATGAAAAAGAAAATGGAGGTTAAAGAAATAGTATAAATGTGTTCAAATTAGGAACATCAAAACCATACTTGGGCGAGTTTGCTTTGCCTAGGATTATGAAGTTTTTTTCTTATTTTTTTTTGTGCCAAAATAGAAAGTCTCGTTCGCTTTCAATTCTCCCAGGTTCAAATTTCGGTACCAGCACTTTTTTTTTATTAGTATCACTCTCTTGGGCCCCTTGATTAGTATACACTGACCTTAATAAGAATTAGTCACCTGCCCTCCTCGCAAATTTTCTTTCAACTATGGGAAGTTTCTCCTTTCAATCTTAAAACAATTATGTACGGCTAATATAAACTTTAAGTTCTTACTTAATTACATCCCAGAATAACAAAGTTATACATTAAGTAGTTTCTCATATTAACACATTAAGTAAGAATATGTCTTAAGCAACAACGATTGAGTATATATAATAATAATAGTAATCTTAAGAAAATCGCTGCACATGATGTAATAATTTGGAGAACTTTCGAGAATGTGAAATCCTAAGCAAGAATAATGAATTAGAGGCAAATGCTTATAACTAGTCAAAGAGAAGTTCAACTCCTAAGAAAAAGACTAGTGCTTGTATAGGTCTGTATCGTTGAAAACATTAAGGAACCATAATCAAAGAAAGTCGCCGAATCTAGACGCTCATAATTCTCCAGTTTGGATCATTAATTGGGATGTTGAGTGAGCAACAGCGGTGGCGATGAATTGGTATTCACGACATATGTCATTGTGTACATGTACGATATAGATCAGGTCATTTAATGGTTCCTTTCACTATTTTAGTGGGCTTTAAGTTCCTAGAATTTAATGCTACACTTGTGGTCCTTTTCATATACTCCCTCCTCCTCCTCTACTTAATTTCATGCATGGAAGTGATTAGGTGGCGAGAGTAATTTCTGGAGGCAAACGTGAACATTAATTTTGATCCATCAAGACAAATAGTGGCTCTCATTCAATGCACAGGACAACAACATTGTTGCTAAAGCTTTTGCACATCACAGTTCCGGTCTTGCAGACCACATCTAGGGCTGCATGCCTTTCAGTTTAACTTTTTGGACATCCTAAAAGGAAGATTTGCTCAAACCAATCAATAAAGTTGCAACTTTTTTTTTGGTGACGCCTATTCAATCTGATACAATGGTGGAAATTTCCTTTCTGAAATCATGAGCATTTTGGCCTTTGCAGGTTTATTAAAAAGGTAGGTTGGGATGCAAAATTGGTGAATGCCTCGTATCCATGGGTTGAGGACCAAATTGTTCATCCACCTAAGATTGCACCGTGGCAAGTTGCTCTAAGGGACGGTCTCTTGGGTCTTGGGGTGTCACCTTTTAATGGATTCACTTATGATCATATATATGGAACAAAATTTGGAGGTACCATTTTCGACAGGTTCGGCCGCCGGCACACAGCAGCTGAACTGCTTGCAACCGCAAACCCTGATAAGCTCACTGTCTTGGTACATGCCAGAGTCCAAAAAGTTCTGTTTGATTCATCAGGTATGTTACAGCTTTAAATTGTCTAGAAATACCTGGTCTACTTATCAGAAGAAACTTTTGTTTCTATTCCTATATAGTAAAAGAACATAGTATATGGTAGTATCATCTAGTTCTAACAATACATTATTTAATTGAACTCAGGAAAGCAACCAAGAGCTGTGGGAGTCATATTCAAAGATGAAAACGATAATGAACATCAAGCATTTCTCTCAAACAACCGAAGGAGTGAAATAATATTGTCATGTGGAGCAATTGGCAGCCCTCAAATGCTGTTGCTTAGTGGAGTTGGTCCAAAAGCTGACCTTGAAAAGATGAACATTTCAGTAGTACATGACAACCGATTTGTGGGGAAAGGCATGGCTGATAATCCCATGAATGCAATATTTGTTCCATCTAAAAGGCCAGTTGTGCAGTCCTTGATACAGACTGTTGGGATCACCAAGATGGGTGTGTACATTGAAGCCAGCAGTGGATTTGGTCAGTCCAAGGATAGCATTCATTGCCACCATGGAATTGTGTCTGCAGAGGTAATTAGGCTTTATATTTAGTACTATGAAACTAATTTGAAGGTCCTATGTGACATTAGTCTCTTTACATTGAATGTTAATTATAATTGTTATGTTTTATCATTTTGTGATATATGCAGATTGGGCAGCTTTCTACCATTCCTCCAAAGCAAAGGACACCAGAAGCTATTCAGGCTTTCATTAATAGAAAGAAGGACCTACCACAGGAGGCATTCAATGGAGGGTTCATTCTTGAAAAGCTTGCCAAGCCTATTTCCACAGGCCAGCTCACACTGATCAACACAAATGCAGACGACAACCCTTCTGTCACTTTCAATTATTTCAAGCATCCACATGATCTAAGGAGCTGCGTTAATGGCATTCGAATGGCTACAAAGATTGTGCAGTCGGGGCCCTTCACGAACGTCACGCAATGTGATAGGCAGACCACAGAGAAGATCCTTAACGTGAGTGTTAGTGCTAATGTCAACCTCATCCCTAAGCATATCAATGACACCAAGTCCGTGGAGCAGTTCTGCAAAGACACTGTGATCACAATTTGGCACTACCATGGTGGGTGCCATGTTGGCAAGGTTGTGAACCCCAACTACCAGGTTCTTGGTGTCAGAAGGCTTCGAATCGTTGATGGATCGGTTTTCGATGAATCCCCGGGCACTAATCCTCAGGCCACTGTCATGATGATGGGAAGGTAGGATCACAAAACTGCACTTGAATAGAAATGTTATTTTAAGTTGCTTCTGTTTGGTGAATTTAAAGCTAAATCACTAGTAAAATGGTATTGCTGATGATGTGCAGGTACATGGGACTCAAAATATTGAGAGACAGGCTAGGAAAAGCAGCTGGTTTTTAAGGCCTGAGGAGCTGTTGTTAGTTTAGTAGTTGAATTGTAATGTTAGCTATATATCTATTCTTAGCAAGCGGTCTGTTATTTGTAGAAAGTGGCTTGCATTTGGAAAATCTATGTGCATCCTGTGTGCTTAATCTATGGTTGTGACTGCTTTTAACTGTCCTGCTTTCAGTTTCTGAGAGAACTAAGAAAAAAAAGTTGACATCTCAATATAATATTTCTTCTTTGATATCAAAGAAAAATCAAAAAAGCAAAGCCAATTAACCTGCATTATTTAGCTCTTTCCAAACTTTTTATTAGTTGAGCTTCAGTTAAGCTACCTTGTACTCATTACTCAAAAGCAAAGACGTTCTCCTTTATTATCTCTAAGGAAAGATAAAACTTTAGATAAACAGAAGACTCGCTCTTAATGAGAAAAACCTTAACCACAGTATTTTAATTGAACTAATTACTTCAACCACAGCATTTTGGACTAGGGATTACATGATATTTGAGTGAATTAATACGCCGTGGGGCTAATATTAATCATGAGTATGGTAGTTGCTTTCTCTTGGGTAGCCTAGTAGGATGCCACTAGTTTCTGTAACTAAAGAAGTATAATGAGGTTTCATGGAGAGTTAGGTGGAAGGAAGTTAAGGATGGGGCCAATAGGAGTATTTTTTTCCATTGCTGCTTGTTATGAAGCTTCAGGCCTACAACTCACAGTAGGAAAGGAAGTAGCTGCCAGTTTTTAGAACTTTGAAAACGACCAAACAATCATAAAACTATTCACTCTCCCCAGCTAGCTGTCCAACTTTTTTTACAGCAACTACTTGACTGGCTTCCATAACTTCATGAATAATGGAACATAAAGTTGGTTTAGCTGCAGGACTAGAATCCAACTCATATATTTCCTGGTTTCTGAGTTCTACAACCCAGGAAATGATTACATGATCTAAGGGCATTAATATCTGGTCTGTATGAATTATGATCATGTGCAGAAAAACTCAATTTTAAACTACCATAGGTTTTGCAAAAGTACTAATGCAGAACAGTCGCATGTAAACAAGCTATTTGAAACTAAAGTTACAACTGAGAGAGAGCTCTTCATGTGGTCCAGAAGTGAAAAGAATTTTCTAAGGCCTCCCCAATAGCTTAAACACATCTTGCCTAGGATAAGGATTTTTCTTTCATTTCATGTTTTAATTAAGCAACTTTGAGGAATGAATCCAAATTCTTGCTCAGGATTGAGAATAGCAGCTGATCAAGGACCACCTAGGATGATACACCAGAAGAACAGACTTACTGATAGCTTCTAGCCAGCTATATATTAGCTATGCAGGTTCATTAATACGCAGCTAGATATTGGGTGCTTGTATGTATTGAATGGCAATGTGATCGGCATTTTCAGGCTATTACTGCCGTTTTTCTAGGATTATGATGTCTTTTAAAAAGTAGCTAATCTAGATGCAATCATTTACTATAATTAGAGCACTAGAATAGCTTGTAAGCACAAGCTGTGATCACATTATTGTATAGAAATTTGCACGATCTTTCTCTTGTGCTTTTAAGATAGAAGATGTGGGTTCATGGACAGTTAGGGTAAGAGGACCAAAAAGGTTACTTCCCAAAAAATTGTGAACTTCACCCGAGACAGAGATTCGAACTTAGTATCTCTTTGCTTTCCAGCAAATGACAAGAATAGATAGACTGCAGAAATAGCATTCAATTGAATGCCTCTAATTTTCTATCTTTTTTGGTGACTAACTTTACTACTCATTTTTAGCTATCTAGATTTATATGGAATGAGTAGCCAATAGTTTGATGGAAATTTGGCAAACATCTTGCCGAAGAGCTAAAGTAGGCTGATACACATATCAATCTTTGTGGGTTATTGCTTCCATTTAATTTGGTCACAGAATTCCAGATATGTGCCTAACACGAAGTGAAGATCGGTGGAAAGAGTAACTTACAAATTTTCAGTCTTTTTTTTTTTTATGACTAACTTGCTACTCATTTAGCTTTCTAGCTTTATATGGAATGAGTAGCCGATAATCTTTGTGGATTCTTGCTTCATCTCCATTGATTTTCAGCATTAATGTACGTCACACTCAAAACTGTATACTGTACTGTGCACAAGATCTTCACAGGATGCAGGTGACAGCACCATGCATGCATGATACATTTGTTTGTACGCAATGGTATCATTTAGTCCTCTTGATCACAGGGAATTTTGAGTCATATTCATGGAGAGAACTAACTGGGTTGGCAAAACTTCATTAGCTGGTTTGTGGTCATAATTTGAGTGAAGTCCATTATCACTCACACTGCCACTGGACAGGCTTCTTAATCTCTGCCAGAAGTGCTTTCTCCTTCCTGTATTCAAGGGCCCTGAACTAGAGTGCCTCCTTATAGACCCTGATTCTTGGCGTTCAAAGCCCATTGATGCACTCAACAAACCAGAAGTTGTTGATGTGACCTGCAGGTCAGACTGTAAAACTCCCATAATCTCACCAGAAACTGTTCCAGTCTTACTATCTTCAGCAATCAGAAGATTCTCATGGTTGCCACCTGTTGTTGAGTCCTGAACCTTTGCTTCATCAAACTCATTACAAACAAGCTTCAAGGCCTGAACTACTTCACCCATGAAAGGACGGTGAGACACTTCTGGTTGAACACACATTGATGCAATTGCTGCTACTTTAGTGAGGGTATCAAAAGGGACAGTAGACTTCATTTCTGGATCAATAATTGTTTCTAATCCCTCTGTGCTGGTGAGGAGGGGACGAACATAAGCAACTAGATTTTCCTGCCCGGGTGTCTGTGACAAGTCTACTGGTTTTCTTCCAGTAAGTAGCTCCAGAAGAACTACGCCATAGCTATAAACATCGCTTTTCACAAGAAGATGACCGGTCATTGCATACTCTGGTGCCAAATAACTGAAACAAGAAAATATATGATGACTTTAGCTCTCAAGGCGTAATACTATGCTGGAAGAATAAAAGAGTAACGTGAGGAAAATGTAAGTGAACAAGACTTAACACAGACAATGCTCATCATTAACATAAATTCATCAAAGCAATCATACCCAAAGGTTCCCATCACATGAGTTGAGATGTGTTTATTTCCCTCGTCAATTGCTGCTCTAGCCAAGCCAAAATCAGAAACCTTAGGGGTGAAATCATGTTCTAACAATATATTACTGGACTTGAAGTCTCTATGTATAACCCGGGGGCTTGAGTCTTCATGGAGATAGGCTAGTCCCCTGGCTGCACCAAGGGCAATCTTCATTCGGGCATCCCAGTCAAGTGGATCAGTTTCCTTGTGAGCTCCTTAGGCAACAGAAAAGAATAATGTTGAACACAGAGACATTTAAATACCTTAAGGTTTGTTAGAACATATATAATTAGAAATGTTTAGGAACTCTACCAACCATGTAAATGCGATTCAACACTTCCATTTGGTATGAGTTCATAGACTAGGCAGCGAATGTGGCCCTCTGTGCAAATACCAATCAATTTAACTAGGTTTCTGTGATGCAGACGGCTGAGCATCTCAACTTCTGCCAAGAACTCACGGCTTCCGTGCTGATCATACCTCTTCAAAACCTTCACGGCCACCTCCTTTCCATCATCAAGTTTGCCACTATAGACAACCCCAAATCCACCTTCTCCGAGGATTCTTGAATCATCAAAGTTATTTGTGGCTCCTTCTATATCATTCAGGGTAAATGTCTTTGCAGATCCCGTGTATGTTAGTGCAGCAGAACTTAAGGACATTGATGAAGAACTGGGGATGTTGCCAAATGTTGCAGGTCCAGTAGTCCCTGCTAAGATCAACATTAGAAACTTAACGATTAACCTGTGTTATCTTAGACTTTGGTAGTGGATCAGACGAATATGTGTTAAACACAAGAATCTAATCTTAATAAACTCTGACGTGTATAACTAGTGGACTCTCCTTCAGAATTTTTATAGTAAAAGCTGGTAAAATGTTAGTACCTGCTGGTTCCTCCTTGGGTACCAAATCCTGTTGAACTTGTGAGGGTTTATGGGCACGATTACCACATTTCAACAGGAAAAGCCAAATAACTGTGAGACAAGCGACCAAAGCAGTGAAGGAGGAGAAAACTATTACAACTATCATGCTTCTGCTGAGACCGTCTTTCTTTCTCCTCGGCACATCAACTCCTAGAGGCTTGTTCATTCTGCCATCACTGACATTGCCAGCATATGGTCCGTCATCTGTAGCAGAAATGCTCACAGGTGAAGGTGGAGAAGGTGGAAGACCTGCAGGTTATAAGAGCTTCAGGTGTAAGAACTGAATACAATTAGTATTAAGCCCCAAAGGTTCCAAAATAGTGTAGATGAACTTATATGAAAAAGGGAATTCTAATATTTACAGTCCAATTGTCTGCATTTCCTAGTCAGATATTTCAGGAAAAATATTGCAATGATAAGAAATGCTTGTGTTTTTAGAAAAGCATCAAAATCAGAAGTTTATTAAATACAGATGTTTCTTCTGCAAAACATAAAAATAAGGTCTAAACTGTAACCTGGATAGCGAACAAATAGTAGATCATAGGCACCAAAGAGAGACGGCTTTATGAAAACCTGTCGGCCCCAGAATTTCTTGTAGATAGAATATGCAGTAGTATTACTAAATTTTACTCCTCGAGGTACTAGGTTTATGAGGACAGTGCTTTTTTCTAGCTGCTGTGTAGCTGCATTTGCTCCCATAATGCGAACCTGGCTACTATTTAGCGAAATACTGGCTGCAATTTCTTCAGCTAGCTCTGTGACCAAAGTGAAGAATGTGTATATCGGGACACTAAATCGGAGTTTAACTTGAATGGGCCACACACATCCGCAGGGTAAGCCAGGAGGAGTATATGTTAACGGCTCTGTGCATGTTACTGATGTACAATCTGCAGGCAGGACCAAAGCCATACTCATCAGGTAGTTATAACTTTTCATAACCATAAAAGATGAATGCTTGATTTACCAAACACAAAATCAATCCTAACGTGGGTTCCTGAGCTTCCCTTACCTGAATTTGGAGGCGGAGGTGGAAGAGACAGAACTTGGGATGGTGGTGGAGACTTCAACTTCTTCAACGAAGAGCTCAAAGGAGACATTGCAGGGGGATGAATGAACACTTGAGACAGAAAACATAATTGCAGTGAGCCACTTGTTAAATATCTCCAGAAATGAACTAACAGATTCCAAGACTCTCAACCAACTGTAAAGGTAAGCTTTCCCATACTATTAAAATGGCTTCCTGGTGACGGTGCTGGAGCATGAGAATCCCAGCGCATTGAGGAAGGAGGTAGAGAGTGGAATGAAGAACTTGAAGGACCTATTTTCATGTGAAAAGAGTTCAGAACTCAATAATGTAGCACTCAAACATGGAGAATTGCACGATAAGTTGACTTATAGATTCTTTCCAATTGGTGAACAGTACCTCCATTGTTATAGATAGGAGGAATGTGATGGGATGGTTTAGGAATACTGGCATGCCTCCTTCCAGGATGATGAGGACGTTTATGACTTGAGACAGGAGGAGAAAACACAGGACCACCAAAAGATGAAGCAGAGGGTACAAGTGCAATACTTGAGGGTCTTATAGGTTCTGCAACAGAATAAGACCTCTTAAGTCGCTTAAGATTATCAAACTTTTAAATACTTCACAATTAGTAAATTTATGTTAGGCTCTCCATCAACCTTTGGGTGGAGACTCATCCTCAAATCCTGAAATGTGGGATGCTTTTTTGCGAGGAACGGACCTAAAAATTCCGTGCCTTTTCCTGCCAGAGCTTGCAGGAGCTTGCTTTGGAGAAAAGGCGGGGTCTGTGGACAAAGAAAAAGTAACGATTCAAGCGACTGTAGATTAAAGATGTATCTAACTATTAACATTGCAATGAGAAGTTACTCCTTTGAAACCTTTTGTAGCATTCACCTGGTTGAATGGATGGCTGTTGTGCTGGTCCGATTGGATCAATAGTTGTGGGTTTTTTAGGCAAACTTCCTGTTGATCGTGTAACTGATACTACAAACATCAGGTAAGCAGCATTATAATATGAAGAGCAGACATAAGTAAAGATTGTTATCGTCCATGAGACTAAGCAGATTGGACTAGGTTTTATCAGAAGTAACAGTTTAGTGCTTCACTTTGTTAAATTGACAGAGAATCGCTGGACAACCCTCGATCGTTTTTCACCTTTTGATATACACTTAGAATTGGAAAAAAAATGCAGCAGTTGCTTCTTTAAGAGTATTTGCTGGTTTTGCACATGAGAAAAAGAAAAGAAAAAGGAAAAATCTATATGTATCGCATTCTGCTATAACAAACTGTGCAGAATTAGATTATACCTGTTACATTGATTTTCTTTTATATAAAAAAAAATGTCGTGGAACGTGCACAGATAAGTTATCAGTATCTGGAGCATATGCCCATATTTTAAACCCAAAATACAGAAAAGAAGATTCATCAAATAAATTTTTCCATATGACGAGTAGATCCCCCCAGATATCACATGCTTCCATTGTCTCCAAAGCACAGAGGTACATAACTGGAAGATAAACAGATTGGAATTTAAAAATTACCCTCAAATACAAATTTTTCTTGGTACCGACAGCTGTTTCGAGCATATTATCCCTCTTAAAGAAAAAAAAAAAAGGGCTCTGCTTCACAAGACAGGACATTCTCTTTCTTGTTGATGATTAATAGAATGGAACCTAGATACTAAGATTCATCCCAAAATTGAACCTTCAACATAATTCACATATTACGGTTCACTTAATGTATGCAGATCAAACAAAACTCAATTCAATAATCAATCCAAAACAGGGGAAGATCAAACTACATTACCTGCAGATCCAAGAAAAGAAAAGGCATCAACCATGAAGCACATAATCACCAGCAAATGACCCAGCTGCATCATCCCCATTATCTCTTGCAGAGAAGCTGGAACTCAACTGCCTTAGATTTCTTAGCTCTCACTCAACCATCCAGCAGAAGAAGCCAGCCACGGAGAAAGTAACAGAAACCGAATCACAGCAGGAAAAGACACATGGGTGTGACTTTAATAAAACAGCTGCAGGAAATATCTGCCACAAGGCAACGCATAAGAAGACTAGAGACCCACATATTAACACAAGCCATTTAGTGTACAAGAGAAGTTATGGGAAGACCAGAAGGTCAGTGGAAAACACAGCAAGAATGTGTAAGGTTAGGTGGGCAATAACCTTAATAAATGTACCTTCTTTGTAAGATGACTAACTAACAAGCAATGGACTTTTTGCAGAGCTTGGATGCTGGTAAGCAACAGAGTAGTTTGCTTTTTGTCATGGATGATTGCAAGTTGCACTGTGGCAGTGGAAGCTGATCAAGCTAAAAAGCTGAACAGTTCACTTTGAAGAACTAAAGATGTTTATTTAAAGACCAAAGTGACCCACTTGAGAAGGGTTGTTTGGATAAAAGAGAAAGCGAAGTTGGAAACAAAGCAGAACAGTTGTGCCCGTTATTGACATCATTGGTTGAAAATTTAGAGTGCTTTGATTTGTTTAGTATTATGACATAACTTGACTTCTCTTTTAGCTGATAGTGGAACAATGATTCTCGTACAGTAGTTTGATCCAATATTCAAAGTCTATCATTGCATCTCAAGAGGGACATACTTTGGGCTAATGTTCTCTTGACTTTTAGTTTTCTTTGATGAGCGCATTAGTTTAGTTAATGTTAGGTTTTCTGGACTGACGTTTAGTGAACTATAGTCATTTTTCCACTGAACTGCTTACATATACTAATGGTGTGTTTTCATGGTAGATTGCAGAAGAATAACGTCAAGATCAAATGCAACTCCCACCAACTTGGGCTCACATTGGGAAGCCCACTAAATGATTGATTATAGCACATGGATCTTTATAATTAAGCTATAAGTGAAATGTTAATGAGCTGTTAATTAATTAAGTATAGACTATAGATGATGAATCAAGTTTAACTCATAACACCAAACATTAGAAGACTGAGCAAAGAATGAAATCTTCTGATTAAGAAAAAAAAAAAAGGACAAATATTGAAATGATAGAAAAGGAATGAGAAGGGAAAAGAAAATTTCTTTTTGTTCGCATATATCCAGGCAAATTACTCGATATCATCAAACACTACATTTTTTAGTTTAAAAAATTCGTACTACTTATGCTAGAATGAAAAGTTCAAAAAAGAGAAAAGGTTCATTATAGTACAAGTACCTTTCATTTCACGTATTTATGCAAAGAATACTTGAAACTTTATCATAAAAAGTGTTATAGTGGGACGGCTAGGTATGAACATTAAGAAAAAAAACCCTTCAATAATTAACCAACAAACAAACTGTCTTATTTGGGGCTACCAAAATCAACAATAAGAAACCAGAAGCCATAAACTATCAACCTGCATATGATTATCCAATAGACAAACGACACAGGCTCCCATAATCATCTGCTTTAAACATGTATATTTGGAGTCCCCACCAAAGACAATTGACACAGGGTTAGGTAGTAGACTTTGGAATGCAGTGTTGTTGGATACCCATTTCCCTTTGTTCTTTTTGGTTTTTTTTCTTAGTCTTCTGCTTTTTGCTTCAGATTAAACGTGGAAGTATAACTGCACTGCCAGATAATTTATGCACTAATGAGAAGTTTTGGAAGTGTCGGTGAACAAGAATTGCATTCTTTTTGGCGTGCATTATTATTACACCCATGTGTCGTATGTTTTTTACTGTGCAAGAAATTTAAGTCTTGCATACTGAGATAGTGATATGGGTAAATGGCCCCCACTTCCTTTTTGTACTTTTGTAGGTCTACTCTTTTTTCACATAATTAAAGATTGAAGATGGATAGTAATAAATCCCTTGAGAGATACACTGCAAAGCAGTACACTTTTAATCACTACAACAACCAGTTGTAGGGATCTCCTTTTAATTAATCCACGCTTTTTGTCCTCCAATCCCTTGTGTTTCTTTTCTGGCACTTTTTTTTATTAAAAGTCTAAGTTTCTTTTAACACAATGAACATATCTTAATTCTTAAGTTTAATTATGTTTAATAGAATAATTTTCACTTGCTTATTATTCACACAACGGTGTGATTTTGCTGTGGGTGTTTTATAATAGTACTGTATAAAAAGATATTTGCCCTTTTTCTCCTTCCAGCCAGAAAATAGTGCATTGGAATTTGGATTTGGATCCTTTGTTTATGATTTTAACAACAGAGAAATGCTTTTGGTAGGCCCAGACGCGGTTGCTGGCCATGCTAGTTAGGCCGACATGTTGGATATCTGATTTTCTCATTAAGAGGCCCATGCTTGAATTTAATGGGTCGCTGACATTGGGCCTTCCTTACAGTCCCTTCCTTAACATATTGGAGATTCTTCGGCACATTGATTTTGACACATCACTTAGTGGGCTGTCAGCGACAGCCGACAGATATTGGGTAATGAATAATAAATAATTTCTACCAAAAGTATACTATATTAATAATTATGAACATAACGTTTTCTTGTTTGTTTTGTTAAAATTTCAAATTTTTTTTTTCTATTTGTATATTTTGGCATCCGCATCCGATTGGGTGCGAATATCCTTTGACCATCCAGCTTAGTATGTAATACCTTTAATGTCATGAGTTCAAAAAGAAAAAAAAAATATTTAAATGTCAGATTTCTTCACCAGAAAGTGTAGTGAGTGAGTAATGACCTGATCTGATCTGGGGCACCAACCCTATTGTTTAGCTTGTTAGGCTTTTCCTATATGTAGAGAGTCCAAGTCAAACGGATCAAAGCAGAGTTTGGCAATGGTGCCTGTAATCTCCACTTGCTTGATCACAGTATTATTTAGTACTACAATTTAAGGTTAGGAAAAGGCAAAATGTTCTATTATTAGCCCTTTGGTTGACAGAAATGCTGGCAAATTGAGTAATATTATGGGAAAATGGAGCCTGTAAACCCATTTTAAGAGACGAATTATTGCCTTTGTAACTATCACGATGAGGTAAGAAACAATTTATTTTTATTTTTATTTTCAAAGAAACAATTTATTAGAATTCTTATATAATAAGCCCTAAAAAGTAAGCACTGTACAAAGATAAATTTCAGAAATTTCGAATACTTGCAAGTTGCAAGTCCAGGAAGTTAAATTATGTGGATGTCATCCATATTCATAAAATTGGTTTTAGACGCGATTGGTGAGATTTCCATCGACGACTTTTGTACAAAAAGTAAGGTAAGATTTCCCTTTTGATTACCAACAGAAAATAATAATAATAATTATAAGGGGAAAAAAGGTTTATTAGGTAAGCTATAATTATTCGATATCTGACTTCCATCTTGGTCAATGATTGAGGATGAGAAAACAAGTTAGGGAAGGGAAAAGGGAGATGGAGGGAGAAGCAAGACAAATGCACACATTAATTGGCAACAGGGTAGCACTAGCAAGTAGCGACTCTGTTTTTTCCTGTATTTTCTAGGTAACTATAGTATAGTACTAAACTATAAAACTCAATCATTACTGGCTATTTCCGCGTTTCCTGATTAAATTTGCAAATTCTAAGACCGTGTAGATGCAGTATGAACATGATTAATATGAATTAATACTGGATGAATGGAGAGGCAGGTGATGTGCAATTAATTTCGTATCAAAGATGAATTTGTGAAACGAAG
Source organism: Turnera subulata (assembly GCA_028386065.3). Lineage (NCBI taxonomy): Eukaryota > Viridiplantae > Streptophyta > Magnoliopsida > Malpighiales > Passifloraceae > Turnera > Turnera subulata. Next base: position 107,605 of record JAKUCV010007093.1, on the reverse strand, counting down.
GAACATGGTGGGTCTTCACTCTTCACCTTCATAATGGAAGATTACTTAACACACGTGTTTGGAACCCAATTAAGTGAGAGTGGTCTCCAAAGTAGGTAATGTGGAGACATCTTTGGTGCAGGTTGAGAGCTGGGGTTTGGCTGTTTTGTAGGTCCAGTTTCCATTAGAGGAATTTCATAAAACGAGTTAGTTTATCATTTTTTAGTGGTTAAAAAAAAAAAAAGGTCACACTTCCTTTCCATGTCTGTTACCCCTGATTCCAAGAGGTCGGAACCTTTACCGGCCACGGTAGATGGTGATTCAAATCATAGGGAGGGAGAGAGAAGTAACAAGAAAGTCAGAAGAAGAGAAGAAGAACAAACTGAGGATATGTTCATGGAAAGTCCAAAGATATCATATCGCAACATTTTGAATTCAGGGCAGGATGCTGAAGAACAGGAGATCTGGGACGAAGAAGAGGAACCAGAGGTGGAAGATGGTGATATCATCATCGCTGAAACCGAAGGATGCCCAGTTATGAAGCTAAGTGAGAGTTTCAAGTCCAGGTTGAGGAAACCATGGGAGAGTGCTGTAGTCATTAAATTGATGGGTAAGAGAATTGGGTACCGTGTGCTAAGATCGAAGATCCAATCTCTATGGAAACCCCGGAGCCCCTTTCGGTTAATTTATTTGGAAAATGATTTCTTCGTGGTCAGATTCAAGGACAAAACGGATGCTCTGCAGGCACTATTGGGTGGACCATGGGCGGTCTTTGGGCATGCTCTGATGGTTCAACCTTGGACCCCCGAGTTTAGGGCGGTGAATGGAGTCATTGTGAAGGCAACGGTGTGGGTCAGATTTATGGATATTCCATTGGACTGGTACCACACCAAGGTGCTAATGGGTTTGGGAAACATGGTTGGCAAGGCAATGAAGATCGATGAGAGGACCACCAGTACGGACCGAGGCAAATTTGCTAAAGTAGCCGTGGTGGTAGATCTCACGAAACCACTAAAAGGAGTAGTTACAGTGGATGAGGAGGTCTTTAAGGTTGTCTACGAAGGCGTGCCAGAGCTGTGTTTTATTTGTGGAAGGGCTGACCACCTGCGAGAGGTCTTTCCGGATAGGCGGGTGAATGGGGAGGCTCACGAATCAGCACCAGTTCATAGACCACAAGGCAGTGACGAACCGTCGGCGAGTAGACCGCCCCCTCCCACGTATGTGGTGGTCGGAAAGCAACCGGTGGTGGGTGAGTGGATGGTGGTCCCTCCGAGGTACAAACAACCTAGAAGATTCCCCTCATCTCCCAATCCAGGTAATCCCAATTCCCCGTCCTTTGCCGATCCGAACAATAGGTTTACACCACTGTCAACTCCCTTGCCCATTCTAGACCAGGCTTCTACATCGACCAAACCTGCCCCGGTATAATTAAATCTAGAAAATCTGTTGTTCAATGCCCAAACTACTAAAGTAGCCAAACAACAAGCTCAGAAAGCCAAAGCTGCTCAAAAGAAAACACAAGCAACCCAAAAAAACCAACTCGCCACTCACAGACAACCTCTTACAGACATTACCAACCCAACCAACATCACTAATCTGCACACAGTGAAGAACCCTACCCGACCCACCCTGTTAAAGAAAAAAGACATCACCACTGATACACAAACACCCACCAAACCGGCATCCAACCAGACATCCGTAATCAATCCCCCAAAACACATAGCCACATCTCATACGGAAGCTGATCATACCAGGGTTGTTATTGACGAGGGTACCCAAGTCCAAAACAAAATTGGTGACGGTGATCTCAACCAAAAGCAGAGCACTACCCAACCAAAACTACTTAAATATGTAAGACCCCCAGAGCCAACCAAACCCCCTGACCTCCAACCTCTTAATGCTCTACCACCCTATAAATCGACCACGGCCATTAGCTCATTGACTGAGCCTTCCATGTCTGTTGGGGGCCTCACTGATCATGTTGACATGGAACTGGAGGGTGTGCTCCTCCATTCGAATGACGATTGCCAGATGGAAGACGTTCACTTAGAAGAGAATTATGTGGCACAGGTTGCTCCTACTATGACACACCCTCAATGATTCTATTTTATGTTATCCATCCTTGCTTGGAACTGCCAGGGTGCTGACAAACCTGAATTTAAAAGAGTGTTGAAGGAATTGAAGAGGAACCTCAAGCCCAAGGTGATGATCATTATTGAACCTCGCATAAGCGGAAATACGGCCAATCGGGTGATTAGGAGCACAAGGTGGCGTAGCTCTTTTAGAACTGAAGCAAGGGGATTTGCAGGTGGTATATGGATCCTGTGGCATGATAGACACACATCTGTCACAGTACTGCTACACCACCCACAATTCATTCACATGCAAATCAAAGTCGAGAATAAAAACTTTTTGCTTACGGCGGTGTACGGGAGTCCGCAAGAAAAATGGCAGAAATACTTATGGCGCAATCTTGAAGCTTTGAGTCCTAGCATCTCGGCTCCATGGACACTGATAGGCGACTTTAATGCAGTACTCCAAGGGAACGAGAGGTTAAATAAGAGAATGCAACAGGGAGTTGGTAACACGCTTTTCCAACAGTGTGTCAATCTATGCCATCTGATGGAGGTGGAATATGTAGGCGCCAAGTTCACTTGGGCTGGTGGTGGCCATCAAGCCCGATTAGATAGAGCGCTTTGTAATGATGCGTGGTTGCATGCTTCCCCGAATACTTCGGTGCAGCACTTACCAAGGCTTTGCTCTGATCACAGGCCCATTCTTCTGCGATTAGAGAGCCAAGAGATCTGCAGGAACAACCTGAATTTCTTCCAATTTCAGTCCGCCTGGGTCCTTCACCCGGAGTTTGAGAATATGGTTAGGAATACGTGGCACACAGAGGAGGGATTTGTACATGCACAACAGACATTTATAAAAGAGGTTAAAGCTTGGAATGTGGAGATTTTTGGAAACATTCAACAAAAAAAGAAGAGGATTGCAGCCCGTATTGTGGGTATCCAAAGAGCTCTGGAGAACAGGAAGTCCAAGTTTCTCGAAAGCCTTGAAGTGGAATTGAGATTAGAACTAGATAGTATTTTCCTACAAGAGGAAGTCTATTGGTCACAACGGGCCAAAAATCAGTGGATAAAAGCAGGTGATAAGAATACTTCATTTTTCCATGCCTCTGCCATTATCAAGAAGAACCGTTCCAAGGTGTCTCAACTACAGCACACTAATGGTAGATGGGAGGAGGACCAAGCTGTCATGAAACAAATGGCAGTATCTCACTTTCAACAAATCTATACCGAAGAGCCGAGGATTGCATGTAACACAGCTCCCTCAGGTTTATTCCCGTGTTGCAATACCGAAGTGATGAACAGATTAACCCTCCCCATCTGTGAGCTCGAAGTAAAGGATAGTTTACAGCAGATGGGTCCGTTGAAAGCTGCTGGCCCAGATGGTATCCACGCCCTGTTTTATCAATCACAGTGGGAGATTGTGGGCACAAGCCTTGTGCAATTTATACAGAATTGTGCATCAGGCGAGGACTGGGATCCTGAGCTTAATAGAACAACATTAGTATTGATACCGAAAGTGGACCTGCCTAAATCTATCCAACAGTTCAGACCTATAGGGCTTTGTAATGTCACATACAAGCTCTTAACCAAAATTCTGGTGAATAGAATTAAACCACTCCTAACTGAGTTGGTGGCACCCACCCAGTGTAGCTTTGTGCCCGGTCGGCAGATTACTGACAACATTGTGGTTGTTCAAGAAGTAGTCCACACGATGAGATAGAAGAAAAAAGGTGGGACTAAGTATATGGCGATCAAGGTAGACCTGGAAAAGGCGTATGATTTGCTGAGGTGGAGTTTCATACACGATACCCTGCTGGATGCTGGTTTCCCGATGCAATTTGTTGAGATTATTATGAGGTGTGTCTCAACCTCCTATCTTCGTGTCAACTGGAATGGAGAATACTCGGAGTACTTCCGGCCAAGCAGAGGAATCAGGCAAGGGGATCCTCTTTCCCCCTATCTATTCGTCTTATGTATGGAAAGATTGGGACAAATTATTCAAAGAGAAGTCGATGTGGGAAACTGGCAGCCGGTTACGGTTTCTATGAGAGGACCTCCGCTATCACATGTCTTTTTTGCAGATGATCTTGTATTGTTTGCCAAAGCAGATATGGAGCAGGTGAAGGTGATTTCTAGATGTCTTGATGACTTCTGTTCATGGTCTGGGCAGAAAGTGAGTAAGTCGAAAACAAGAATTTTCTTCTCACCTAATGTCCACTGCAGCGAAGCAAATGCCCTGAGTACAGCATTCGGTTTTACAGTAACTAAAGATCTTGAAAGGTATCTTGGGGTACCAGTAATACATGGAAGAGTCACAAAGAAAACTTTTGAACACCTGGTTGAAAAAGTCCAACAAAGATTGAATGGGTGGCAAGCAAAACATCTCTCACTAGCAGGGCGTGTAACACTCACTAAGTCGGTAATTTCTGCACTACCAACGTATACTATGCAATCCTGCAGAATTCCCAGATCAGTTTGTGACCGCATAGATAGTCTCTCCCGTAACTTTATTTGGGGTGATTCAGAGTCTCAAAGAAAGGTACACCTGCTTAATTGGAAACAACTTTGTCTACCAAAGAATAATGGGGGACTTGGAATGAGGTCACTTAGACAAGTAAATGATGCGTTAATCCTCAAGATGGCCTGGAGATTTGTCAACAACCCCGGTGCCTTATGGGCAAGAGTACTACGCAGTAAGTATGTTAACACTTGGGAGTTTCTTCCACAACAAGTTGAGAAGAAAAGGGGCTCTAACCTATGGAGAGCCATCTGTGATAATTGGGGAACACTTCTGTCGTGTATAGGTTGGGAAGTTGGAAATGGCCGAAGGGTCAATTTTTGGCGAGATGTGTGGGCTGATCAAGAACTTAGATTCATTGATTGGGAAGTTGGAAATGGCCGAAGGGTCAATTTTTGGCGAGATGTGTGGGCTGATCAAGAACTTAGATTCATTGATCATGTCATACATCCCGTACCTCGGCAGCTCCAAGGGTTCTCAGTAGCTGATATGGTCATGGTTGATGGTCAATGGAATTGGCAGCTTCCCTATCAATATCTACCAACATCCATAATTATCAAATTATGGGCAATCCTTCCACCAAGACCTGATAGGGTAGATGACGGGCTGAAATGGTTTCTCGAACCCAAAGGTAAGTTTTCAACAACCTCTGCCTATTTCAGTTTGGAGGAGGAACCGATGGGGCCGGAGAATGCTCTGTGGCAGAGAATCTGGAAATGGAAGGGTCCATTCAGGGTATGTTCCTTCTTGTGGCTCTTGGCGCATAATCAGTTGCTGACGAATGAGTTGAGAACCCACAGACAAATGGCTCCTTCGGCAACATGCCCATGTTGTGGGTGTGAAGATGAAACTAGCATGCATGTGGTTCGTGATTGTGTGTATGCTAGAGATGTGTGGATTGGGCTTATGCTGGAAAAGAAGAACTGTAATGAATTTTTCACTGCGGATATGGAACTCTGGCTCTTCAACAACTTGAACCCGGAATCTCCCAAATTTGGTAGAAGGAATTGGTGCACTATTTTTGCAGCTACCTGCTGGAAAATGTGGACATGGCGCAATAAAGTAGTTTTTGAGGAGGAAGATCCAGATCGCAACCACCCTATTGGGGCTATCCTGGCCTGTGCGCAGAGTTTTGACCAAGGATGGGAGCTACTTTCACATTCAAAACTAGCCCCCCGGAATAATCTTGCTACTGAACTGACTTGGCAACTACCTCCTAAAGGGTGGTTCAAATTCAATGTTGATGGTGCCGTTCGTGGCGACTTTGGCCAGGCTACCGCTGGTGGAATCCTGCGAGATCATGATGGAAAATGGTTGCGAGGTTTTGGGGTTTCGTTAGGAAGCTGCACTCCCTTACGAGCCGAGCTATGGAGTATCCTCTGGGCTTTGCAGGTATCATGGGAACTAGGTCTAGATCATGTGATATTGGAATCCGATTCAACACCTGCTGTTGAGTGGATTCACTCCATCCCCAACCCAGAGAGTGCAAGGAATGATCTCCTTCATCAAATTAAGTCTTTGCTAAACAAAGATTGGTTTGTACTCATAAACTTTGTGCATAGGGAGGCAAATCTATGTGCCGATGCCATTTCCAACCTAGCCTTTGATCTACCTCTAGGCTATACTCCCCTTAGTAATCCTCCTCCTGGACTAGGAGATATTATGTTATCAGAATTGTGCAATGCGAGGGTATGCCCTCTAGTTATGTTGTAAGATTACTGTTTGAATAAATTTCTCATTCACTAAAAAAAAGAGTTAGTTTCTTTATTTCTCTTGTGGCTCAAAAAAAATTGCACATTTCTCAAATCAACATTGAAAAAATTATGGCTAAGATTTTGCAATAGGAGAAAACTTTGCATTACACAATTCATGGTCTTCACTATAAATCATCGCCGCAATTTATTTATTGGTTTTTCCTTTTTAATAGAACGCGTGATGAGTAAAATATCCCAACTGCTTACTAAAAACTCTTTCCCTTTTTCTTTCAGGATTACTAAAAACAATATAATGTGTAAGAATACCTACCCTTTGATCATATTTGGAAGTAAAACACTAAATAAAGAGTACCTACCTTGACATAATACAAGCTAACAACATGAATGAAATAGGAGGTGACAGTTTGGTGAGATATCATTAGCATGCATAATAATGCCTATCAACCTGAATTATAAGATAACCTAATCTTTTAGAATGATAGCTCTAATTAGCATCCATTCACTTCTCGCGTAAAAGGATAAATTGGTGTGCGCATATATATATATTTATTGCACTTGTTAATTATCACTCATCTCATCCTCATTATTCCTCTCCACCTCATACACTCCTAAGCCTACAATCATTCCAATAAATAAAAAGTTAAAAACACGCCAAAGCCAAAAGAGTAAAGACCTTTTCTTCCTAGTCTAGTCCAAAACAAAACACACCTCACTATAACCACATACAAAAAAGATATATACTAACCCTCACTTTCTTCTTTCACTTTTATATTTGTCTCCTCCATATCTCCTCTCTCTTAGAACTAAAGCGAAACACTTTCACTTTCTCTCTAGAGAGACATACACCAAAAGAAGAAACCGCTTCTTGATTTTCTCTTTCTTTAGCGATGACAGATAAGGTGTACCCTGCCGCTAAACAGGCCGCCGCCAATGGCAGCACCGCCGGCCCCAACCCCGCGTTCCCGGCCACAAAGGGTCAACTCTACGGCGCCACCCGCCCCGCCTACCGCCCCACGCCGAACCGCAAGCGCAGCCGCCGGGGCTGCTTCTGCGCCTGCTGCCTCTGGACGACCATAGTCATCCTCACCCTCATCTTCCTCGCCGCCGTGGCCGGCATCGTCGTGTACCTCCTCTACCGCCCCCACCGCCCCGACTTCGACGTGACCGGCCTCAAGATATCCTCCCTCAACCTCACCGCGGGGAACCAGCTGGCCACCAACATCAACCTCAACATCACCGCGAGGAACCCTAACAAGAAAGCGGTCTTCACCTACAACCCCATCGCCATTTCCGTGACGACGGAGAAAGACGGCATCGCCGTGGGAAATGGGGTGATACCCTCGTTCGTGCACGGGACAAAGAACACAACTGTGTTGAAAGCTTCCATAACCAGCACCGGCCAGAATTACCAGCTGGACGACGTCGCTGCCGGGAAGCTCAAGTCTGATTTGAAGGGCAAGAACGGGGTGGCCTTGAAGCTGAAGCTGGATACTAAAGTGAAGGCCAAGCTGGGTGCGTTGAAGAGCCCGAAGGTGATGATTAGAGTGACCTGTGATGGGATTAGAGCCATGGTTCCTTCTGGGAAGAAAGCTACTACGGGTTCTGTGTCAAACGCCAAGTGCAAGGTGGATTTGAGGGTCAAGATCTGGAAGTGGACTTTCTAAAGGAAAATTACAGTATGTAGTAGAAGAAGAAGTGTGATGCTCTTTTCTTTTTCTTTTTCTTTGTTCTTGATTATTTTTTCTTTTGGAAACTTTTTTTTGTGTTTTTCTTTTTCCTCTTTTCTTTCTTTTTTTTTTTCTAAACATAGTAGTATAATTTTGCTTTTTGGGTGGTCATTATATGTTTGTAAATGGAAGAAATTAAGGTTCTTTATGGATTGTCACAGGATTAAGGAAGAACTACACTTATTTGTTTCTTTTTATTTGTTAGTGCATATACTCTCTCCTCCATAGCTTGATAATTTTGATTCGATTACTTTAATTTACCAGGAGTCTGTCTTTAGTGTTTTTATAAATGGTTAGTTTAACCGGTGCCTTTTGTTTCTTTATTGGAGATGTATATTATTGTGTAGAATATTCGTGATTAGCTGTTTGCAGCTAAACAGCTCAAAAAATAAAAATTTAGTGCTATGCCACCACCGCCTTTTTGGCGTCTCATTTATGGTGCCATGCCATGTATTATTTATAAGTCAAAATGGTCCTTTTTTTTGCCCTTTCCAGAAGGACAACAACCATTTATACCCAAATTTTCAATCTAATTATTCTGATTATTTGCCTTATTTTTTGGTAATACTCTTTTTTTGTTTCATTTGTTTCTTCTTTTAAAGCCACAGAAACCTTCATCTTGGATATACGTGTATTGTTATATTTGTAGCTTAGCTTAGCTAATTTGGTACAGGTACGCGTCTCCTATATTAATGCGTTAATTGGTAATTACAGCTGTTTATATAGAGTGCTTTTTCTGTAATTGACTCGTCAAATCAACACACGTATTTGTTGTAATCATTTAAATTCGGATTGATAATGATTTTTCAATATTGGCTGGTTACTATTGCACCGACAGGTTTGCTTGCTGTACATATCTGTCTTTTTGTTGCAAGAGAGCACTAGCCGCCTAATTACAGTCTCTTTGGTGTCATCTTGTGCGGGAAAAAAAAAACAAAAAATCAAAATCAATAAAACATTCTGGGAAGAATTAATTAATCATGCCCCCATAAATTAGAAAACAGAAAGGTATTATAGGCATAGTAGCAATGAGTAATGACTGATGACCATTGACCCTCTTCTCTTTTTTTTCCCCCCTCTCCTTTTCCCTCTCTCAATGGAAGAGACATCTTTCTATTGTATGGTTCACAGATCGGCATGAGTTTTGATTCCAAGCAAAAAGATTAATCATTTAAGTGGATAATAATAAAGTTTAGAGAGGAACTTGCTGGGCTTTGCTTCGATTCCAAGCTGGAGGTGGCCATGTGGGGTCCTTTTTACCATTTTTTGTGCGATGACTTACACACACGTATAAATATTATCCCCCAAAACTTTTGGTAGTAAGTGGTTGTCATGTCACATCCTCTCTCCCTCACAAAATGGTGAGACATATTTTTTTTTTTTTGTCACAGAAATGGTGAGAAATAGACTTCCAAAGTCTTCCACATTAGTATTTGATTTTTTTATTTTTGTGGACAGAAAATTTGATTCTTGAACTCAAACATCACATGTATGGCGAGGAGCAATTGAATTTCTGGGAGCTATGATTGTCTCGTGGCTGTATTTGCCAAAATGGAGGTTTGCTTGTGAGAGTTCTTTTTCTTTTTCTCTTTTTTTTTTTTGAACGGTGGTTGCTTGTGAAAATTCTGTGCCTTGGTGGTTCTAAAAGCATTTATTGAAGCTACATTTCGCAGTTGCCTTTTTATTGGAGAAACATGTGTTGAGCATGTGCAAAAATGTCCCTGTACTGATTGGATCACATGCATGAAGATACTTTGTTATTGTTGCAATATAAAATATCCATGAGACAAAAATATAAAATATCCATTATAAAGAGGAGCCAAAACTTTTAAATTATTAATTTAAATTTCAATAGTTATATTTTTTTTTTCTGACCAAGTACCCCATCATTATGTGGATGACCGTGATCTTTATATATAATACATGCTAAAATTTGTAAGCTTGGTTAATTTTTTTACGGGAATATAACAAACCTAAAAGTTTAATTAAGAGTAATCTTCAATGATACAGTATATAATGGTGGACGTGAGATAGGAGGAGTCGAGAATGTGGAGGGTGCAAAGTGAGGTAATGGCATTAATGGTAGCGGACAAAGGGGCACGACAATGCAATCAATTGGAGATAGAAACGGTCTTTATATGATGCCAGAAAACCCAAAAAAAGACTTCAAGAAAAGAGTAGTAGTAATGGAGTACCATACAACTACAAAGGACAATCCTCTAACAACAAACAAAAGTATTAATGGCGTATGAAGAGTTAGTACAGAAAAAAAAAAAACAGAAAATGGCGGAACTTGGATCTGGGGACCTCTCTTATGATTTATGAAGTGTGTACTTGTTACCAATTGAGGTTGGTTCAAGTAGTAAGCGATTTGTTCCGCTTAAGCGAGGTCTCGAGTTCGAGTCCTTGTGTACGCAGAAAACTTCATTTGGGAAACTCACTCACCATTACCTAGGTTCTAGGTGCGCCATCCGAGTCGAGCTGCATTTAGTCTGGTACCTTTGATATCCTTAAAAGTGGACTGACCCGGGATATTAGTGGAAACCAGAAAAAAGAACTCTGTACTTGTTGTCATGGAAGAAGAGAAAATGCCTTTCTTTTTTTCCAAATATCTCTAGTCAAAAAAAAAAAAAAACATTATACATGTCTCAACGGGGGCTTCATTACAATTTACCCCCTGAACTTTTGGTCAAAATAGGATCACCCCCTGACAAAAAAAAACGGTATTTAACTCCCTAAACTTTGTAATTCTCCGGTTTACCCCTTATGGTTGACCCCATTCTGACTCCGTTAACAGAGTTAACGAACGTTGTGGATTTTGGACACTTGGATGGTTCCAGACCGTTGATCTGCACCTCCAAAATTATATAAAAAAACCAAAAAAAAGAGAAAAAAATGGATTTTTTCATTTTTTTCTTCTTTTCCTTCACTCATTTTTTTCTAACGCCTCTGATTTTTTTTTTCTTTCTTTTCTTCTTCTTCTTCTTCTTCTTCTTCTTCTTCTTCTTTTCTTTCTTCTTTTTCTTCTTCTTTCCTTCATCCTCCTTCAAACCGGGAACCACTGCCCCCTTTCTCTCCCACTCAGCCCTCCCCGGGTGCCCACCGCCACCAACCCCTTTCCCTTAATCACCGCCATCGTCTGCCACAACAACCAGCAGAACCACCACCAGTCCATTCGGATCAAATCCAATCCCCAAATTAAATATAATGCAATTCAATCCCTTCTTTCCTGTCTCTCCCCATCGTTTCACCTTCTAGTCTGAAAAAAAAACATATCAAAAACATCCAAATCCAAAATCTAAACCCAAAAATCGAAACCAAAACCTAACTGCTCTACTATGGCCGGGAGGGTTCTAGGCACAGTGGTTTGCAAAGTGTGAGAGCAGATTGAGTATTGGGTGTTAGGGTGGGTTTACCTTGAGCAATACTGTGCGTTTAGTTAATTTTGTTTTGCTTGCAGATTCCATCACTTGGTGTTGATGGATAATTGAGAGGAAAAAGTTTTGTTTTTGGCTTCTATTTTTTTTTGTGTCGAGAAGCAGATTAGTTAGATAAATACGTCTAAAAATCTCACCTTTGTGTTGATGGATAATGTAAATCCTTTACTGGTCTGGTTGGAGGAGGAGGAATTTTGTAGGAATGTTAGTTTGATTCAATTTAGCTCATTGCTTGGGATGGGAAGGATGGTTGAAGAGAGATGACGAAGTGGGGATGGCGGTGGGTAGGTAGGTTGGGGATGGTGCTGACATATCGAAGATGACGCCACGCTATGAGGGGAAGTCGTCGGAAGTTGGCCCGGACATGGCGGAGTAAGGCTTAATTATGATTGTGGTTATGGTGCAATGAGGAAGAGGGAGGGGGAGGAGGTGGGGGAGGAAGATGGAAGGCAGAGGGATAGACTGTGGGGGAGTCGTTGGGGTGCTGGAGAGGGTGAGTTTTTTTTTTTTAATTAGAAAAATATT
>JAKUCV010007093.1:43520-91223 GCA_028386065.3 Turnera subulata | reverse complement strand
AAAAAGAAAGAAGTGGGGTAGGGCGGCGGAATAAAAACCGGGAGAGAGAAGAATTAGCCCGGGAGAGGAAAACGTGTCACGAGCATCGACCGAATTTGTTTGTCCGTCGATGACCAAAATATCCTCCGTTCCGGCTTTAACCCGTTAGAAGTACAAGGGTATATCCGTCTTTCCGTCAAATTCCGTCCCGAACTCGAAAATACAACTTAGGCTCGGAAAATCCGATTAATTCTTCTGAGCGTCGTGGAAGTCTCGGATTTGGAAACCGAAGCTCGGTTAGCCATATAGAATTCTCGGAAGTTCTAGGTAACCCTCGGAATCGAATTCCGAGGCTCGGTTAACGAGGATTCTCCGAAACATCGTATATCCTCGGCGTTCGAAACGAAGTTCGGTTACTCCCGATAACTTCGGAAAATTCGGTGCGGTAGAATTCTCGAATTACAACGATAAAATTTTATTTACCGTCGTAAGAGTTAAAACGACTCGGTAAAATCTCAAAAATTTTACCCGGGTCGTTACATAAAATAAGAGAAAGAAATTTTATTAAATTATTTTTTAAATGTAATAATTACTAAATTTCGTTTTTTCCTTTCTTTTCCTTATTTGTATAATATTTTTATTTTTAAGAGAATAACAATTTTAAAAAATATAAAGTAATTTTTTTCATCTTTTAAATTTTTTAAAAATTAAAGAATCAATTTGAAAACATTTTAACTAAAAATTCCTGTTTTATGAAATTTTAGAAATCCAAAAAATAATTTTATCTTTATTTTCTCTTTTCCATAAAGATTTGTTTTCGTTTTTTTAAATAAAATAATAGAAAAATTAATTTTATTAAATTGATTAACTAAGTTAAAGTTTTTTCAATTTTTTCTTCTTTACTTTTTCTTTTCTTGTGATATAAATATTTTATTCTTTTAGTTTTGCTTAAAAAAATTAATAATTATTAGATGGTTTTTTTCTATTTTTATATTTTTTTTCTAAAAATTAAAATGAAAAAATAATCAAACGGTAATGATGTTGCCACATGTCGAATATCCGTGCATTCTGTTAAGTCAACTAACACCAATCTAAAAACCCTAACGGGATGAGGTGAAATACGAAATTACAAAGTTTAGGGGGTCAAATACCGGTTTTTTTTTTGTCAGGGGGTGATCCTATTTTGACCTAAAGTACAGGGGGGTATTTTGTAATGAAGCCGTCTCAACGGTATCGTTTTGGCTAGAGCCATTCTAGTTTTAAAACTTTTCAAGATAGCTATGATATGATACCGTCATGTAAGATTTTACAACACTTATAAAATTATAATAAGGGAGCATACTTGTACCAATACATTTTAATCTAAATTGGGAAGGATAGAGACATTTTTTTTTGTGAAATGTGTAATTATATTAAATTATAGAAGAGATTATAGAAGAAATTCACAAGTTATAGTAGTTCTTATTGTGTCAGCCAACAAAACAGCCATGCAAAAAATCAAGACCGAGGTGGAGAAATGTCAACTCATCCTTGACATCAAAAATTTTTCTAACTAGCCTATCTACTACAAAGTTAGTTTCACGGTAATTGTGGTAAAGCAAAGAAGACATTTTAACCTACTCCAAATTCTCTTCTATATGGCAGGATTGGATTCATTATTCATTTCATTCATCAAATTCTCTTGTATATTCTATACGGGAAAAAGCATAAGAAAGAAAACTAAAACCTCAGGGGACTTGGTACAAATATCAGAAAGAACTGGGTCACACACTGCGAATACACAGAATTCGGTGGTCCTCACTACAATTTTGTCTAAAACCCTGGGCCGGAAAAGAGAAGCATAATAAATGATAAACCCCACCTTCAAAAAATTTAGGAGCTAAAAAAAAGCCTAAAACCCTACCAAAAGCCCTTCAACTTCAAGTGGCAGCCAGTGAAATCCCAAACCCACGCCCCCCACACTCTCTCTTTGGCGTCGATCAGTATCTGTAATTCGTCAAAATTATGTACAGATTCGGTGCAGGACTAGCTTCCTCCATTGGGTATTTGATTCTTTAATCTAGGTTGCCCATATTTACATTTCTATGTGTACAACCGTTGATTTGATTACTGATTTTGTCTCCTCTCTTTCCTCTGTTGAACAGCTCTTCTGCTACGAAGAAACTGGTACCGAACGAATTTTCTCTCCCCATTACATTTCTCTCCAGTCTCCATTTCATTTTTTCTTTTGCCTTTTTCTTATAAGCAAAATGAATGATTTTTGAAGTTTCGTGGTGTATATACTAGCTTAGTTGTTAGTAATGCGAAGTAAGTGAGTTTGGTTTTCACTTGTAAACCAAATTTGAGCAAAAATTTGGCAATGTAAATGGTTTGGCCTGTTTTAATGGGCTCTTTTGAAGATTATTGTTACTCTTATTTGTATTCATTAGACTTTTTCTTTTTTTGGTTTTAACATTGTGAATTGGATAGGTGGGTAGTAGGGTTATAAGCAATCGGAGCTATGTTGCGAAGGATATCAGTTTCGGGGTCGGAGCTCGGGCAGCTTTGCTGCAGGGTGTTAACGATGTGGCTGAGGCAGTGAAAGTCACGATGGGACCGAAGGTACTGGAATGAAGATGGTTAATTGTGTGTTCATTTTTTCGTAGTCTTCATGTTTTTATCCCTCGTCTCTTCTTCTTCAGTTTATTGGATAAGTGTAAGAAACAAATTGGTATCCCTTTCTTGTAATGTACAGACAGAAATCTATTGTATGTCCATTTTGTTGACGGTGATTCTCACTTTTCCTGTTCAGGGTCGCAATGTTATTATTGAGACCAGCAGAAAGGATCCCAAGGTGACAAAGGATGGTGTTACTGTCGCCAAAAGCATCAGTTTTAATGAAAAGGCGAAGAATGTCGGTGCAGACCTTGTGAAGCAGGTCGCAAGTGCGACTAATACTGCTGCAGGAGATGGTAATTTCTGTGGATATTTTCATAGATTTTCGATATACTACTGATTGAAGTAAATGCTTTCACAAAGTTGTTATTCTTTAATGGGTTCAAAGTACTTTGTTTCCTTTTTCAACTAAAGGAGCTGAAAACAAATGGTAGATTTGCTCACATTTTTTGATCCACAATTCCTTGTTCTCTGGTTTGACTACCTAAAGTACTTTCAGAAATGATTTTGGCATGGCATTTTCACTTCTATATTTCTGAGATCAATAGCAGTTAGTATCTGCGAACTGAATGAGTAAAAGAAGAACGCTTCTGTTTCATTGTCTTCTGTGCTAAGGCATCAGGCTTTGTGGTTTACTTGTTTTGTCATGCATGATCATCAGACGTGACAAGGTTCATTGTGCAAGTTTAAACTTAATTTTGGTAATGCATGCTGTTCAAAGGAGAAACTGGCATTTGATCACTCGTTAGAGTATCTAATAGATTGTAAATGTTAAGAGGTTTGTCATTTATCTGGTTGCAGGTACAACCTGTGCCACTGTCTTGACTCAGGCCATACTCACGGAAGGCTGCAAGGCTGTAGCTGCTGGTGTAAATGTGATGGATTTGCGTACCGGTATTAATATGGCGGTTGATGCTGTCATTTCTGACTTAAAGAAAAGGGCTCTAATGATAAGCACACCAGAAGAAATAACGCAAGTATGCAGCTCCTTAAAACATCTGTTGTCTAGCCTTCTGGAAGTATTGTAACACATGCTAAAATACTGTCTATGACTCTGGTCTCTAGACAAGATGTGGCTGATAGCTTTAAACGGGCTCTATGATTTCTTCAGGTTTTGAGGACTCCCTTGATATCCAGGGATTCTCTAATCCTAATTCTACTGTATGTAGGAGAATTTCTTCAGGTTTTGGGAGTTGCTTGCTTGAATAGGGCTTAGCTGTGCTCCTATGTATTCATGTAGAGCATCACACTAGAATGATTCAATAGAAAATCAGAACTTTTTGGAGCTCATTTCTTGTTACTATTAGCATAGTAATATTTATAGTTTTTGGCATTTACCTACCCATGCTTCTTGTTGGTTAAGTTTGGTGGATGTTCACTTAATGCTTATCAATCTAAGTGTGTACGCTCATCCTGTTGTTTCTGTAGTAATTGACCTGTATATGCTCTTATATTATGTGTAGGTTGCCACTATCTCAGCAAATGGTGAACGTGAGATTGGGGAATTGATAGCAAGAGCAATGGAGAAAGTTGGAAAGCAAGGAGTCATTACTGTCACTGTAAGCACATTATCAACATATTGAGCAGTTGAAAGGTATTAGTCTATGTTACAAATTTCGGAAATTTCAAACTTCACAGGATGGAAATACCTTGGACAATGAGCTGGAAGTGGTGGAAGGAATGAAGCTTGCTAGAGGTTATATTTCTCCTTATTTTATTACTGATCACAAGACCCAGAAATGTGTAAGTTTATATCTCTGTGGTTGCTGCTGATATGTTAAAATATCTTGGGATGTGTATTTTTCTGGAACCGCAATAATTCATTAAAGTGGTTGTATTAGGTTTACAGCAAACATATATCACTGAGATAATAAATGGGACAGTGGAATTAAATAAAAATACAGAGCATATCTTTTGAATCCGAGAAAAGCAGACCTCGGAATACTTGTTGGTCGAGGAATACAATCACTGTTAATGTATCCCTAATCTACAACCTAAGAACCTTTAGTGGAAAAGAGAAGACTTGAGGCAGTGAGTAAAGAGAAGATAACTGTATGTCTAGTTTTTTCTCTGAATTGTGTATGGTGTATTGCATGTCTGTGTGTGTTCTATCATTCCTTAAATACAATAGTGTACCAAATTCTTCTATATATGGTGTAATTAGGATTGGAGATTCCCTTATGCCAGTGTGCTAAGTGCTCCTTCATTTCTAAGGTTTGGGCCAATACCCATCATATCGCGCTAGTTTTTCAATTTAGTGTGTCTTAGGTACCATGTTGGGGAGGTCAGTCACTCATATCGATATCCGTATATTGGCTTAATTTCTCTCTTTAAAATCTTTCTCTTTCTCCCTTCTATGCAGCCTCACTTTGAGTTGACATTTCTTTACCATTGTGAAGCTGAATCATGACTTGCATTTTTTGCAGGAACTTGAAAATCCTTTCATACTCATTCATGAGAAAAAAATCTCTGACATGCACTCACTTGTGAGAGTATTGGAGCTTGCAATCAATGTAGGTAACCTTTTCTCTTCTTCCCTCTTTTGCTTCACTATGTGAATACATGTTCTTGCCACATAATTTCTCACACCTTGCTTTTCTAAATGTTTGATTGCTAGCAGAAAAATAGGCCTCTTCTTATTGTGGCTGAGGATGTGGAGAGCGATCCGTTGGCTATGCTTATCCTAAACAAGCATCAGGCAGGAGTTAAGGTAAATGATTATATCTGCTTTCTGACTAATTGTTTGGTGTAATCTCATGCCCGAACAATTATTTCTTTGGTCCTTTATTAACAAAATGGCCTATGCGAGGAGGTTGTGTGAACTGTCTGAAAAAACTTTTCATGCAAATAGAAAAAGCATGCTAAAGTGGCTGGATTTTGTGACGGGTGATTAAAATGAGTTGGTATGCTCTGATGGACATAAGTCGAGGATCATCTCTACTGAATCTTGCCATGTGAAACCATAGTAACATCAGTTATGCTCTTTCCAGTGCACATATGACAACAGAGAATGTGTACTTTGGATTGGACAAGATGACATTCTGCTGCTCTTGATCAAAACAGTGTATTAATTCCTTTAGGTGCTGAAACAATCTGCTGTGTATAGGTTTGTGCAATTAAAGCTCCTGGTTTTGGGGACAACAGAAGAGCAAATTTGGATGATCTTGCCGTTTTGACTGGTGGAGAGGTAGTATTGTTTTCCCTAAACATATTGTGTGTCATATGATTATGGTGGCGTGAAGAACTGCCTATTGTGCAGGTTATCAGTGAAGATCGTGGGTTGACACTAGAGAAAGTCCAAACTGAAATGCTAGGAACTGCTAAAAGGGTACGGATATAGCTATCACGTTATTTTACTGAAAATTTTGGGCCAGGATTGACTGTCAATGTGGCAGGTTACTGTCTCTCTTGATGATACAGTAGTTCTTCATGGTGGTGGGGATAAGAAGCTGATTGAAGAAAGATGTGAGCAGGTATTCCAGAGATGCTTTTTTGGGGGTGAATTGTATTCTAGAGATGTTTCTTTGTTCTTTCAAAACATTTATTTGCATAAAACACAATCTTTCTTTTTGGATGAACCTGCTCATTGAAAATTTTAACCTTTCTATACTTCTTTTGTCCCTTAGAATTGGAAAGACAAATGCGATACACGCCAAAAGATGTATTCTTATGAAAGAAACCTATGCACGATGTAACACAAGAAAAGAAGGTTCTCAATAAAGATGTCTTCATAATAACTATTTGGGACGCACATTTTTTATCCTCTAAATGCCCTGTGTTTCCTATTGTCTGTCTCTCACTTGGATTTTATTATGGTTTGGGGAGATACACTCCTTCGATCCCTCATGTTATTTTGCAGATAATTTTTAGTGTTACGAAAAAATCTATTTGTTTATATGACTATTGAGATGCAAAATAGATAAGATTAATCAATAAAGTTCTTGTTTTAAATTCTTTTCTAACAATTTGTGAAAGCTTCTGATGTATATGACATCTTACAGCTGAGAACAGTGATGGAGAAGAGTACTGCCTTGTTTGACAAGGAGAAAGCGCAGGAGCGACTCTCAAAGTTGTCTGGTGGTGTTGCTGTTTTCAAGGTACAGTATCTATCTTTGGAGTTTAACGGTTGGCAATTTTTGTAACACTATAGCTAATGGCTGATCATCTGCAGGTTGGGGGTGCTAGCGAGGCAGAAGTTGGAGAAAGGAAAGATAGGGTAACAGATGCTCTGAATGCTACCAGAGCTGCTGTGGAGGAGGGTATTGTCCCAGGTAAGTTGCAGTTTATCGCTCCAAGGTTTAATAATAGGTCAATGATCTAAAGAGTACGCATAATCCCTCTATTGCTATTAGGTGGTGGCGTTGCTCTCTTGTATGCAACAAAAACTTTGGAAAACCTTCAAGCCCAGAATGAAGACCAGAGAAGGGGCATTGAGATAATCCAGAATGCTCTTAAGGTTTGCGATCTTTGCGTCTGGTAGTCACACAAGGTTTATTTTGTGTGAACTAATACATGTTCAACGTGGGATTGTTTCAGGCTCCTACAAAAACAATAGTTTCAAATGCTGGATATGATTCTGCTGTTATTCTTGGAAAATTGTTGGAGCATGATGATCATAATTTTGGTTATGATGCTGCTAAAGGTTGGTTTTATCGTTTATGCATGTATAAGTTTGCCTTGTTATTAGGCCTCTGCCAGTTTGATGCTTATGCTCTAGGAACCTATTTGTTTCATCCGTTTGTCCTCCTCTCTGAATTGTAATGTTTAGTGGAGCTTAATATTGCAAATTGATTTTGGCGTACGAGAATAATGATTGGAATCTTTGGTTTAATAGTGTGATATTTTTTGATAATGGTGATATTTGTTTTAAACAGGTGCATACGTGGATATGGTGAAGACTGGAATAATAGATCCTCTCAAAGTCGTCAGGACAGCCTTGGTAGATGCTGCAAGGTGAATGCCATTTTCTTGTGATCCAAGGTGTTTCCTGTGAAATATATCATTTAGAATCTGACATTCTGGTTTTGCATCAGTGTTTCAATTTTGTTGACAACAACCGAGGCAGCTATTCTGGAGAATCCAAACGAGAAGAAACCACCCAGCCGTATGCCAGCGATGGATGATATGGGCTACTAGATTGTCTGCATTCAAAGAGCTGCTAAGCCTGGAGCTTGTTTTGTATCGGAGTTTGAAGACTAATATCCGGAGAACACAAATTTCGCAATTTAGAAGCAATGATTTTGATAGGTTGGCATAGAGATAGAAAGTCATTCAGGCAGATTAAACTCATAAGTACTTTTTGACGGTAACTCTGATTGGAGTGTCAAACATGCACATATTACAGTGGGATTTGACGTGAACCAACGTGATGGTGCCTGCTTTAACAGTATGTGTTTTTATGGTTAAGGTTTGCGGGAAGGGAACGAGCTAGAAAATTTTTATCAAAAAATAAAAATATTTATAAATGGGTACGCAATAACTTCTACCATTGATACGTTAAATTAAACATCATATGCAAGTTTCAAGTCTAGCACTGACAAAACACAAACCACTTCACCAAACTAAAATAAACATACAGAACTCAATAATCTTTGCAATAGAAAACAACTGAACTGCAGCCATAACTACTTCAGAATTTGTTAACAGGCACCAGCAGAAATTTTGATTCCAGCTAGGCTTCGATCAGCTTCTGCTTCTTGGCACTTCTTGTTGGTAACTTACCCTTTGTAAACTTTGTACTTACGAACGGGTTCTTCAAGCTCTCTGTCAAAGTGTTCATTATATTATCGAGAGCCCTCTGATTTGCGAGGGTCATGTTATCTCTGGACAGCGTCTTTCCTAGCTCTTGCATTTTAGTCAAAGCAGTAACCTACATAAGGGGGGGAGAAGGTGGTCAAGCAGACAAGCACTATGAATCTCCTAGACTTGTTTTAAAAACCAGATTGAAAGTCCAAAAGTAGCGGCCTTACTGCAAGCCGGAATGATGACTCCATAGGTGTATGCCTTCCTATATATCTTCTGGTGATCTTTGAGTACCACCTTTTGTAATCGTTCTCATCTATAGCATCATCCTCTTCTACAGTAAGGTCTCGACGCCTTGCCCATTCTGCGCAACTTGATCTCATTATTTTAGAGGGCTCCACCTCTCCTTCATGTCCCCTGATCCGCAGCACTTCCTCTGGGATCGGCTGATGCATGCCAAACTGCCTCAGGCAGCGGTCTGGAAGGTGCCTTTCTACTTTGTCCAAGCAAATTAAAGTTGTCTTTGACTTGCCCAGGATCAAAGAGTCTTTGAATTCTTCTGGTATAGTGCTTTCCACATTTTCATAGGGTTGCCACACAACCTATACAATAATATCACATGTTAGCCAGTGGGAATCATCATGTTCTTGCACGCCAATGACCAATTACGCTGACAAGCAAAAGTGAGGTAGTCCTCAAAACTAGTTAGATAAACTCACTTCGGATGATTGGAGACAATCCAATTGCTTGCGGTACTGAACTACATCACATTTTGCTCGTAGTCCACTGAGTTTTTGCTTCCACCGGAGGGCAAGGGGGAAGACATCACTGTTATGCTCTTGATTGAGTTTGGGACGACCAATATTTATATGCCAGTAACTCCAACACTAGACAGAAACAGGAAAAATCAAAATGAAATGCAACTAACAGAACTAAGGAGGAGAAAAAAGAGAAGGAAACAAGAGCAACCTGCAGAAGTGTCAAACAGCCACTAATCGTGCTTTGAGACTTATTGGTGGCATTGCCAAGCGCTCTACTAAAAGCTTCAATCTTTCTAAAGTACTTAAACCCAGCCTTCTCCACTAACTCGATTTGCTTTGGGGTTAACCTCCACTCCTCAAGCTTCGAAGTGTGCTCGTGGCACCTAAGCGCTCCACGCTCCTAAACGAATCATTTACTCCATTAAAACCATAAACTACACTCTTAAAAAGAGCTCACATTATTGATAAAGAAATGAAATTTAGTTACCAGTCCTTCCCAGACAGCGGAGGACACGTGGTCCTCTTGGTCATAGAGCACGTAGGGGTCAATGGGGCCGGGATCGTCGGCGATTGGGTCGCCGGAAGCAACAATCACCGCATCTTCGCCGAGAGAACTCTCGGTCGGCATTCCTCGAGGAGGAGGGAATCTGCAAGAATTACAAAACCGACAGGGTAACAGAAATGAGCACACCCCGCGGACGACACGTCGCGGGGAGCCGAACCAGAGCGCGCGACATGCCAAATTCGAATCCTTTGAAGCGACATATAGTCCGAGCGGCGCCTGGTTTCTCCATGGCCGGCGCCGGTCAGGGCGGAAAATTGAAAAAAAAAAAAAGAGCAAAGAAGAAGAAGAAGAAGAAAACCCTAGAAAACAAAATTGCAGAAAAGAGGGAAAAATTAGGGAAAAAAACCTGAAGGAAGAAGAAAGGAAGGGAAGCTTGAAAAAGTGATCTTCTGCGGTTGCGTCGTCAAATCGTAAACGACGGGTCGAGAGATCCGAACTATAAACGACGCGTCTGGAACTGGGATTAATCTATCTACCGCCCCCCACTGCTTTATCGTGTTTTTGTTTTCTTTTTCACGCCACGTGATGTGCGAGTGGCATCTAGTGGTTGATAATAAAATTAATTATTTTTGCTCTGTAATTACCATTCTATCCAACTCTATGTGATTGATTTACTAAACGACAACTCGGTTCAGCTGCACAGTTTAGCCCCTCCGGCTTTTGCCTCTTCAATACCGGTCCCTGTTTTTTGCACATTTATTCAACTGTAAAAGAACGGGCCAATCATATTTTTGATCCTTATGTTTATCGATTTAGACATTTTTTATCTTTGTGTTACAAAATGGATATTTTTCATCCCTGTGTTTATTTTTTGGGACAATTTTCATTTTACCTCGATTTTTCAAAAAGAAAATGTTGACGTGTCAATTAAAAGAATTAAAATGTCAGCTATGTGGACCTACAGAAAACACGCAAAACCAAATCAAACCACTCGACCCGTTTTTGTCCACGGGTTTTGGGTTGGGTGTTTTCAATTTAATGTGGACTCACAAAGCTGACATGTCAGCATTTTCTTTTCGGAAAATCAGGAAAAAATAAAAATATCCCAAAAATTCAACACAGGGATAAAAATGTCTATTTTGTAAGATAAAGATAAAAATTGTCCAAATCGATAAATATAGGAATCATGATTGACCCTAAAACATGTGTGTGTAGTTTTATAACATCTTCTATTAAAAATAAAGAAGAGCTGAGAGAGAACTTATGGGAGGGTAACAAGATCTCTCAATAGCTATCAATCGTGAGAGAGACCATCATTCTCCATATTTGTATAGATTTATTTTAATTAATTGAAGAAACAAATTTTAAAAAGTATAGAGTATACAAAAAATTACAGGAATATAACATGTTTTATATATATGCCGAAACCACCTATTATATGTCTTTTTATAGCCCTGAACTTAGGCAATTTCATCATTTTTTTTTTTATGGAAATCGACGTTCTTTATTGATGAATAACATATGTACAAAGAATGGTGATGCAGAGAAATAAAAATGGCCTTTAGCCCAACCTAACAAAGAGAGCTAATCATCTTGTGTATCTAATGTGTACAACTTTCCCTGAACACCAATTTTTGAAAGGTTCTGCCGACCAAAGAATAGCACCAGCTGCATATGGGAATTGTGGATGAGATACCTTAAACCACCAATGCGCCCGTAATCACGTCAAAGAGCAGGCCAACATGAACTGGTTTGTAATTGAACACCAAGTCATTCCGTGCCAACCATACGGACCACAACAAGGAGAATCCTAAGAGCACCCACGCTTGCTGTGAAGAGCTAGAACCAGCACGCTAGGGCCATTGAGTTAACCATCCTTCCATTGTACCCGGTGCTATCCAAGGGATCCCCCACCAACAACAAAGTCGATGCCATAATAAAGACACAGTGGGACAGTGCAGAAATAGATGAGTACTATCCTCTACCGCCCCGGAACAAAGTGGACAAAGTGCATCCGCTGCAAGAATGATACCGCGATAATGTAAAGCTGATCGCATAACAAGGCCATCATTAAGTAGCCGCCACATGAAATGTTCAACATTTGGAGGAGCCAGAGACACCCTAGGCAAGGTAAGGGCCTAGATGATGCAGGAGGAGTGTGAATCAACATCCTATACGCCGACTTTACCGTAAATAAACCATTACCGTCCTCCACCCACCGCCATGCATCTAGTTTATCCATGTGAAGAGGAACGCTGCGAAGCATAGCCAATATTTGTTGACAGTCCAACACTTCCCAAGAGTATAATGGTCGACTCCAACTATCAGGCGCTAGCAATAACGAGTCATTTTGCTTAACAAACTCCAAAGTCGCCACCTTAAAGGAACAAATCCGAAAGAGACGGGGGAAACAGTCCTTAAGACAGCCCAAAGGTGACCAAATATCAATCCAAAAGCTCATAGAGGATCCATCTCCCACCTGCAACACAAGACCGGAAGCAAGCTTGCATCGAGCCGCACCCTGAAATTCACAACTCTTAACAATAGCCGACCAAGTTGGTGACGCCTTGTTCTCTCGGAATAGCCAGCTTATCCCAAGCAATCATGCATAGTTTGCAATTGTCACCAACCCTACCCCACAGAAACCTTCTTTGCAATCCTTACTAGCTTTCTAGCAACATCTGAAGGTAACTTGAACATGGATAAGAAATACAAAGGCAGTGAAGAAAGTACCGAACGCAGCAGCACCACACGCCCTGCAAACGAAAGGAAGCGACCTTTCCAGGACTGTAACTTAGTCCTAAACTTCCCCAACACCGGTTCCCAACTCCTAGCAAGCCTCATATTAGCACCCAAGGGTAAACCCAAGTAGGTAAAAGGTAATTTTTCAGCCTTACACAGCAAGCTTTCCGCCAAAGTAATCACCTCCGTCTCATCCATATTAATCCCCGCTAACCCACTCTTGTGAAAATTAATACTAAGGCCTGACAACATCTCAAAACACCGTAGGATCCTCTTAAGTGGTAGGAGGGCATCATATGAAGCATGAGAAAAGAGAAATATATCATCTGCAAACTAAAGAAGGGGGACAGATATACCATGAACCCTAATGGGGTCAATCAAACCATGACTAATAGCCCTCTCTAGCATGACTGGAAGACCCTCTGCTGCAAGAAGGAAAAGAAAAGGCGATAAGGGATCACCTTGCTTTAAGTCCTTCTGCATGGAGAATTGGGTAGATGGAGAACCATTCACCAACACCGAAAGAACAGAGGACTCAAGGCAACATCGTATCCAACCAATCCACTTACTACCGAAACCCATCTTCCTCATGACATCAAATAAATAACCCCAAGAGATAGAATCATAAGCCTTCCTAAAATCCAATTTCCAAACCACCGCAGATGTCTGGGCAACCTTGAGAGAATGGACCACCTCCGAAGCCACCAGTGTACAATCTAAGATGTTCCTTCCAGCTATGAAGGCGGACTGCAAAGAACTAATCAGGGACTCCATAACAGGCTTAATCCTAGCAGCCAGGATTTTTGAGACAATTTTATACACACCATGAATCAAAGTGATAGGCCGAAAATCATCAAAAGTTCGGGTATCAGTTTTCTTCGCGATGAGAGTAATATATGCACATGTAGAACCCTTTGGAAGATAACCAGACTCAAAGAAGCTCGACACTAAGTTGAATAAATCATCCTGAAGAACCTCCCAACACTTCCTATAGAATGAAAAGTTGAAACCATTCGGACTCGCGCTTTTGAAGATTTACAATCCCAGACTGCCGCTTTAAGCTCATCCAAAGTAACAGGCCTTTCCAAAAAAGAGGCAATTGCATTATCTAAGGTTTTGAATTGCAAGGAACTAACCTTAGGTCTGTGTGCAGCAGTATCCGAGTATAAAGCGGAAAAGAATCTACATGCTTCCTGCTTAACGTCAGAAGGCTCCGTCAACTCATCATCCCCCCTCCAAACAGAATGAATGCCTTTCTTTTGACCCCTATGGCAAGCCATCATATGGAAGAACTTGGTGTTACGATCCCCCGCCTTACACCACTGAACTCTTGATTTTTGTCTCCACAAAGCTTCCTTCTGCTTTTCACGCTGAAGAAGCTGTGACCTAGCATCCGCCAACTCCATTCTCTCCCCATCAGTTAAATCCTGCCTTTCAAATAATAATTCCAAGTCCTCTATCCGATCCTGCAAAATCTTCATATCACTATCAATATTCCCAAAGATTGTCTTATTCCACCGGCTTAGTTTAATTCGCAGTCTACTCAACTTCTGCAACAATCTAAACCTCCCGGGCATTTTAGTGCCAATCTTACTCCACATCTCACATATAATCTTCTCAAAATCCGAATATGACCACCAACAGGATAAGAATCTGAAAGGTTTGTAACCCCAAACAACTCTTTCTTGCATGAGAATGAGTGGCCAATGATCCGAACGACCTCTCTTCCCGGTTTGTAGGAACAAGTTGGGAAATATAAGATTCCATTCTGGCTCCACCATAATCCTGTCAATACAACTGGCCGAAATTGAATTAGCCCATGTGAATAATCTGCCCTCCAGAGGAAATTCCACCAAACTAAGAGAAGACACAAAACGTCTTAAAGCACCAACACCCCGAACACTCATCCTTCCACTTCTTCTATCCTCCGGTACCAGTATCTCATTATAGTCTCCCAAAACCATCCACAGGGAGGTGAATGATGATTTCAAAGTCTCCAACTCAACCCACATATCCACCCCTTGTTCCAAGTCCACCGGTCCATATATACAACAAAAAAGTCACCGTATGGTTACCACTACGCAATAGACCCTCTACCAATATCCAATGAACCCCCTGCATGCTTCTAGAACTTGTAAAGACATCCGTATCCCACATGAATACCAGACCACCCGAATCACCCACCGAGTCCACAGCATGGTAGTCTAAATTCTGAGGTGACCAAATCCTTCTACACCACGGTTCATTGACCCCATGAGCCTTTGTTTCACATAGAAACACAGAAGCAGCGGAATGTACAGCAATCATAGCTCTCAAATGTCTCCTCTTTGACTCCGATAAAATTCCCCTTGAGTTCCAAGAGATAAGACTAAATATGTGATCTTGATGCACTCCATTCAACAACTTCGCGAACAACCAACTCTTTTCCCATGTTCACCACTTCATCAGGTTGTACCGAATTATCCCATCCCAACGCATCACCAATTTTCGTTGTCTCTCTTGCCTCCTCTTCTGAGAAGGAAATTGATGGCGAGGAATCCTTTTGCACTTGTGACAATCTTTCATTATTCCTTCTAATATCATTATTAGTAGTAGAATTAGAAGAAACCACATCCCCATTACTAGTTAATTTCTTATATTTTTTTCCTCTGGATAACCCTTGCAGTGCGTATTGCTAAGTTTAGTCTTTTCACCAAATAACTACTACTTCTTGGGCAAGAAACACGCTGACTACTGTAACTAGAGGATATTGAACCCGACCCGTTCGTACCCTGCTGCCTCTTCATATTAAATTTCGAAACAATTGGTGTAATTTGCTCCTCTTCTTCACCACCCTCCAATGATATTTATGTGCTATGCTGTCATTGCTCCCAAATTGAAACAATCCCGAGCAGGACTTTTTGTTTTACCTGCAGCCCCTGGCAACGGTCTCAGGTTGTTAGAGGCTTCAGGTCAGAAACCTATTCCCACTAATATAGCGACTCAGAACGCATCAGATCGGGAAGTGAACGGCTCCCATAAGGCGACTCAGGGAACGATTCATGTCCCCTATTTCTCCAAATGGAGCCGACAACAAGTTCAGAAGGGGCATGTTAGTAGAGGGTGGTGAAGAAGAGGAGCAAATTACACCAAATGTTTCCCGTATTTCCCATAAGGCGACTCAGGGAATGATTCATGTCCCGTATTTCTCCAAATGGAGCCGACAGCAGGTTTAGAGGGGCATGTTAGTAGAGGGTGCTTATGGGAAATACGTGCTTAGTCCTGAATCATTCGATCACTGTATAATAGTATATGAAAACGTGCTTCGTGTGCATGTTTATGTCAACATGTTTTAATTGTGTGTGCAGTTTTTTTTTGTCTGATTGTGTGTGCAGTTCGTAGTAGTTGTCAGTCCCCGTAGGTACCATTTATTAATTAAGACTGCCAGAAAATATAGTATATGTTATAAAAGAAATAAAAACGTGGTGGATGTCATTATGAGACTATTACACCCATCTCTCCTTCAGACTCCATAAAAAAAAAATAAAATAAAAAAATAAAATACAATGAAGACTGGATGTCTTACCCTTCAAAAGATCCTGAAGATCCTTCAACGGATAATCGAAAATAAAAACTATTATCACCAAAAGATGGAAATTATATGACCACCAGAAGGTGGATATTATACTTGCTTGCCCTGAAGGAGCAATTCATTTTATATTCAATTTATTTTATGTTTAGTTTAAATTATTACGCATTGTATTTATTTTATTTACTTTTCAGTACTTTATAATTATTTCTAGGATAATGCCTCAAGCATTAGTCTCGAAGACAATGCAAAATTGCCATCCACAGGGGAAGAATTATATGTGTGGATGTTAATATAATATATTATGATATTTCGAAATGAGAAAAAGATTAACACGCTATAGAAGAGCATAAATCCGAATATGTTTCTGAAAAATGCATGTTTTAATATGATCTAGAAGATCATATACATACGCTCTGGAAGAGCATAAACTCCTGAAGAGTACAAAATATGCTTGTTTACAGTAATTATAGAAATTGTTACGGATCCATTAAATCGACTCTGCTCTATTCCCTAAAGCGAATAAGACAATATTATTAATTTTTTCCTATGGCCGTGGATGAGATTAAAATGGCAAAGGGGGAAAACATGCATATTATTAGTGCATATGGGATTCATTACAAGGAGAACATTCATATAGAGTAATTGTTCTCATACATAAGCTGAAATAATTATTTACCGATTGGGTACAACATTGACCCTAAAACTCTGGGCTTCGTTATTGATGTTGACCCTAACACTATCATTCCAGGAGAACCACATACCACCCATGTTGTTTTCTCCAGGTAGCTCAAACCGATTTGCTGGAGGAAAACGGAGTGGTATTACTCCATGATTCTCTGCTGGTTGCCACAGGGTTTCAGTAATCAGTACCATGTTGGGCTTGTACCGATTCTTCAGATCCCTTAAGGTACGCACGAAATCTTGGGATCGCCTGGCCACTCCCCTGCAATTCCATAATAAAAGTCGTACCTTAGGCCATGTAGGCGGTAACCCAGAAACCCTCGGAATACTCCGAGCCATCATAGAAACCTGATAATAGCTACTCTGATTCAGAATTTGACAAGTACGCTCTAGCTGGAATTCCTGCATCCTATCAGATATGAAAAACATAATAGAGTTAGCCGAACCATAAAAAGAAACCCTTAGATTGCTTTGGTCCTCTAGAAAGAAAGACTCTTCCATAGGAGTCACAAAGAACCTAGATGAGTAAAGCTCGTCAACAAAAACTAAACGAGGAATTCTTGCGAGTTCACTCGGCAGTTCCTCCTGCTGCTCATTCACCATGCTATAGGCTAGTCTATTCCTCCTTCCTAGATTGGCACCCTCAACAAAGAAAACGGTATAGGGGGAAGGCATGTTTTATCTTGTTAATGTTTTTCTGTATGTTTCTATCACATATCTTGCACCCCTTCTTATAGCCTGAGCTTAGACAGCTATGTGACAGTTTTCATATATGGACCCTCTTTCTATCTCCGAAAAGATCCAGAAGATTTTTCGGTAATTAAAACTTTGCATTATTTGTCAGTAAACTCCAAAGCTTTTCAATCTTAGAGGTTTTTGCTTTTGAAAAGTTTGCCACTACCTTAATTATTGTCCAATAATTCTGATCTTTTTCGACATGAGTGGCAGAAATAAGGCTAAAATTGGCACATATATAGCTAGCCTGAAGCTAGCAGTTGAGTAATTGAAACTTAACATATCCAGCCAGAAGCTGAAATGCTCTAGCCTGAAGCTAGAAATTTTAAGTGTTTAAATACATAAGTTTATACAGCTTGAAGCCGAGACCAACTAGAAGTTGGCAGATAGATATGTAATTGATAGCTAGTATGCACCAACCATAAGCTGGTAAATAATTTTTTTTTCTAAGTTATCCAGCCTGAAGCTGGCACATAAATAGCAGCCTGAAGCTGGCACCAACTTGAAGTTGGTATATGGACTTATTGTTTGGCATGACCGGTTGGGCCATCCCGGGTCAATATTGATGCACGAAATTTATTGGGCCATTCATTGAAAAATCAGAAGTTTTACAATCAATGAATTTCCACGTATTTGTGTGCTGCGAAATTAATTATATGGCCTTCCTACGATGAGATTGGCCTGGAATCACCATCAAGTTTTGGAAATAATTCAGGGACATGTACGCGGACCAATAACTCCGCCGTGTTGACCATCTAGGTAATTTTTACGATGCATCGACTAGATGGTCCATTGTGTGACGCAAGTTGGCATTGTGCGCACTTATTTAATAATTTGGCCACTTGCGGGTACATATCCCTACTTATGTTATTAGACTATATGTCTAGATAATGCTGGTATGTTTCTTCAATGGATAATGTATATCATTGGAAATAAACCCAAACAGATCTGGGCCATATTGACAATTGATTGTAGGACCATTGATGAAATATCACTGTTTGAGAAAATGGTATTTTATATGCAGCAACACTTGAGTGCATCAAGCCAACATGATAAGATCTCCCCTTTAATTGATTAATGGTCACATACTTAGTATCTCCCATCTTCGGACCATCGATTATATAGTATAAAAATGCTCAATCACAGCATTGTTTTTTGGTCCTTAAAGAAGAATGAGAATATATGTTGGGTATGTTAATTTGATGATAGAGTTTACCCAACATAAGGGGGAGGAAAGAAGCAACTGGATCAAGATTCAAGATTGTTAAAATGCATTATATCTATGAATGATGATCCTCATATAATTAAAAGAAGATGATTCATTTGCAGAAAAATTGATATGTAATTACCAGACACATTTAAATTAAGTGTGACCATATACCAGCTGCAAATGCTCCTGTTTAAATTGATGTTCCTGAAGAACAATATAAGTATGCAAATGAATCTATAGTTTATACTCGGTTCCAAAAAGAAAAGAAATTCTCAATAGAGAAAAAGGAGCAAATGTGATAAGATGGCCCCAGTAAGAAAATATGGCCTCCAGTAGAGGTTTGAATTAAAAGTCCTCTAGAAGAGGTTGATTCTCTGACACAAAGTGATAAAGTTCCAGAAGTTACTCAGGTACCTGAAATAAGTGAATATGATGAGATCTCAATTACAGTGTCAGAAGTAAGATGGAACCGACGAGAAATAACCGTCGACGGAATAGAATTTTTATAGCGCTATATATTAAAATAGAGGATCATGAACCTACTAATGAATGTAGGTGTTGTATGATTGGCCAAAATAAAGAGATATAATTAAAGGCTGTGTTAGACTCGCTTGCGAAGCGAGATATTTATCGGACCTGTAGTCCGTACACCAGATGGTGTAAAATTGATCAGTAGAAAAATGGGTATTTGTGCGGAAAATATAAATGAGATATAAAGCACGGTTGCACAAAGTTTTACCCGAACGATCTGGTATTAATTATGAGGAGATTCACTCCCCTGTGGTGGATGCAATTATTTGAAAGGTCTGACATTATATAAAGAATTAGAAATGCATCTAATGAATGCTTTTACAGCCTACTATGGATCCATAAGTTGTGAGATATGCATAAAGATCCCTGCAGGATCCCAGTTGCCTGAAACAACTAATTTCCAGGAAATTACAAAAATTGAACTGAGTTTAAATCATTTTGAGTATGAATAAATTTGTATGTTTAGTGATTGGAATTCCAGAAGAGGTTTCTAAATACCGTGCTATTAGACTGGTCCTGGAGTACCCTGTCTAAGTGCAATATGTATTGCTTGTAACATAAAGCCTGAAGCTTTTGATTTAAGCCTATTGGCAATATATGTATTTGCTCTTATCTTGGGGGAATGACAAATGTGTAATCCTGTAAACCCGAAAGAGAGTATAGTTGATTTTTGCAGATGTAGATTCCTTATTTAGTCCACATAAAGCACAGACGGACATCAGCTACAACTTTACACATGATGTTGCTATATTATCGGGCCTACAAAAGCAAGATGGGAAGATAGACGCTCCAACGACAAAATTATGAAGATTATGCTACCAACTCTGTCCAATTGAAGTTATGATGTAACAAAAATGATCAGACAAAACACACGTCACCAGAAGCTGATAAGGACGATTGGCATGCAATAATATCAAGCAATCAATGGAGGCCAAAATGAAGGGGAGTAGAATACGCACTGCACTCTTTTTTCCTTCACCAAGTTTTTATCCCACTGGGTTTTTCTTGGTAAGGTTTTTAATGAGGCAGTATTCCCAAAGGTATTTTACTCAATGCACAATGACATCTAAGGGGGAGTATTATAAAAGAAATAAAAACGTTGTGGATGTCATTATGAGACTATTACACCCACCTCTCCTTTATATTGTACTGGGTATTATTTGTCTGGGGATAAGAAATGAGAATACGAGTATCTTCTCCTCCCTCTCCATTCCTTCTGCTTCTTCTTCCTCTTCCACCCCCTCCTACCAGTTGATTTTGTGCATTATATTCCTAAAATTTACAACAGTATATGCAAAGTCCAGGAGAATGGAAATAATCGTCTGCCAGAAAATATATATAGTATATGAAACCGTCTTTATGTGCATCATATAATATGTGTTTGTGAGTTAGTACTTTGTAGTGTAGTCTATAAAGGAGGGAAGTATGTTTGTTGGCCAGAAAGAAGAAGAAAAAAACGAAAGAAAATAAAAGAAACACATATGTATAGTTCAATGATATTATGACATATTTATCGTCGGAAGCAATAATAAGATGATGACTCGGGTTCGAGTCCCGGCGCTTCCAGTCAAGCTCCATTATAGTGTGATGTGGCCGAATATGGCCTTCCACACTGTGGGGTGGTGGCCGTTGAGCCCGGGGTCTCCCCGACACTATGACGCGTAGCAGGCGAGGGTGTCCGCTGG
This sequence comes from Turnera subulata, assembly GCA_028386065.3. Classification (NCBI taxonomy): domain Eukaryota; kingdom Viridiplantae; phylum Streptophyta; class Magnoliopsida; order Malpighiales; family Passifloraceae; genus Turnera; species Turnera subulata. Next base: position 70,426 of record JAKUCV010007093.1, on the reverse strand, counting down.
TGCCCCGGTGGGCGGTCTCTCCTATGAGGAGGGTCTAATGCCAGGATGTAACCGGTTCTGACCGGGGCCTGGACCGACGGGGCGATGATGACACCACTGATGCCTTTTTTTTTCTGCGACAAAAAAAAAAAAAAATAATAAGATGATGTACATATTGTCAGTAATCGCAACCATCCATCTTCTGATAATTCAATACATATTTAAATGAGCCAGAAATTATATGATGCTGGTCAAGGGGACCAAAAAAATGTTGCAGTCGAGCTGCTAACAAGTTGTTGGCAAAATAAATGTTAGAGACCCCTCCATGAGTAAATTTTTGGTTGGAAATTTTTTTGATGCTAATTGGAATGGTAACTTGACATAATTTCTTTCACACACTTCTCTCTCCTTGTTGGATTAGAAAAAGTACAAGATTGGCCATTGCAAATTTCAAACCCAAACGGATCTCACTTAATGGAAGGGGTTAGATAGCTAGGAAACTAAAATCTTATCCATTAGTTTAATTAAGCCTTGGTTGGATTGGAAGCTCACTTGCCAAATAAATGTGTTCATTAACGAATGACGACCATTCAAGCTCGAAGAAGAAAACAAGATATCAAGAACCAAGACGGTAAAAAAATTTGTTCATTAACGAATGCGTCCCGGTTCTTCTAATTGTTCTGCACTCGTACTGCGCATGAAAGTAATGTAGTATTGGAAATGAATGCCTGGCCATTCAATGAGATCACTACATTGATCGTTAGGGAAGTGCTAATGCTATATCTATGTGTTTTTTTTTTCGACAAAAAAAAATCTATAAATTAAGGTCCAACTACTACTTTACCAAAAAAAAAAAGGTCCAGCTACTACTGGTTTGATTTCGAGTTTCTGTGTCTGAAACGAAGAAAAGTTGTCCGAAACAATCAGGGGCATGCTATGACATTGCCGGCTATATATGCTTCTATGTTGTGATGTGGTTGAATAAATAAAAATGTGTACTTATTGTCTTTGTTTATTCTTTTATTTTTTTTAAAGCTTTTATTTGGTAATTATAAAGATAAGGATTATAAGGCCGCATGCATGAGATATGAGGGTGGGAGAATATTCGACAGGCAATAAAGACTTCATCATGAAGATATTACAAAACACAAATCGGGTATCAATTATAAAGCATATATTAATGAACTGTCATCTCAGACACCAGACCTTTTAGGATCGTTTGGGGAGAGAGAATGGGGTTAAGACTTAAGACCTTCTGCTGCGATATTCATAGGCCCAAGAAAACTCAAGCGCATGATGATGTAAACAGCCCAACAATAACCAACCCATCCTCATTCTTCACCAACGCCCACATAATCAAGTCCAATCTGATCAAAGTCCGGTGACATGAAGCCCATTCAAAGTAAGCCCAGAGCTATACATCCACTTCCCAGCATAATTCTAAAGCTTCCAGTGGAAACCCCAAAGAGCGAGGCTAGTCATGAAAGGTCACTAATTATAAAATGGAGCAATAATAATATTAACCGGATAAGCCCACTGGGAGTCCTATAACTTATTTTGAAATCCCATTTGAGTCTTGTAATTTTTAAACAATCGATTGGAATCCTATAACCTTCAAAAGTAACACCAAATGAGTCCCCGTCCATTTTTCTGTTAATTTTTCGCTGAGCTGGCCGTTAACTAATTATGTGGAAAATAAAATAAATGAAACAAAATAATCAAATTTCATATTTTGAAATTAACAATTTATAAATAACAATTAATGACAATTGATCACAATTAATGACAATTGATCACAACTAATAACAATTGATGACAATTATCATCATAATTAAGATTAAATAATTTTAACAAAATAAAACTCACCCAGATTCTTCCTCTCCCTCACTCCCGGCCACCCACCGATCCACCCATTCTTCCTCTCCCTCACGCCCAAAACAGCTACCATCAACACGAGCCCATCAACAAAATCCTCCCCAAACCGTGCCAACGGTTACCACATCCCCTTTATCTCTCCCTTTTTCCTTCTTCTTTCTTTTCTTTTCGTCTTTCCCTAACCGATTCTCACCCACTTCCTCTCCCCGACATCATCACCTCTTTCCTCAAAGCAAGATTGCTCCGAGCTCGCCAAGCAAGTGGACCGCCTCGCCCAGATGCTCCGCTTTGCCGTCTCCAACCCTTCCCTCTACGACCGCCCCCTCCGCCGCATCTCCTCCGACATCACCAAGAACCTCTGCGCCATCGTCCTCGTCCATAAGTGCAAGCGTGTGACGGGTTGCTGCGCGGAGTTCACGAGGTTGAACTCGAATCGGCCGCTGTCGCTTTGTCGTGGTAAGCAATCGTCGTTTCCTTCCAATTTTTTTTTATTCTCACTCTCCTGTCTCTCTCGAGTCTCAACTCTAATTGAACTGCATATGTTGGTGTCGACGATGGTGGGTTGTGTTGTGCGTCGCCTTGCCGTAATCTAGTGCTGTGGTGCTCAAGTGCGTAGGTTTGTCTCCGGGCAGAGCTCGAAGCAAATAGGCTATGGTTCGTTGTTCTTGGGGCGGATCCGAGGCTTTTGGTGTGAGGATCTTTTCCTGTCGTGTATTGAGGTGAATTACGGTGAGATTTTCTGGCATCCTCCTTTGTTCTTAAATGGTTTTTGGTGTTCAGTGTGTTGGGATTGATAATTGTTCGTTTTTTGTTTACGTTTGGGATCGACAGCTTGATTGGAGTTTTCTTACCCTCTCTTTGTTCTTTTTTGGGAAGGAAGAGGTGCGGGAGGCCTTGGTCTGGGTGAGACGCCAAGGTCGCCGCCTGCTGTACTGTCGGGTGAGTGCTGCCCCGCCAAATTCCTCTTCTTCCTCTTGGTTTCCTCTTCTCACTTTCTTCTCTTGCTTGGGTCTTTGTCTAATGTATTCTGTGTGTGGGTTATGCTCATGGCGGCTGGTGTGTGTTGCGTTCGATTGGTGGCCAGCGGATGGTTGGGTTGTTTCGTGTTGTTGGCGGCGGGTTTGAACGATGGCCTGACCTTTGTGTTCGAGACTCATCTCGCTCTCCATTTGCAGGTCACTTGATCTCCTTCTTCCTTTTTTTCTTTGCATAATTTCGAATTTGAAACTCAGTTTAGTGGTTTCTGATTCATTTTTTGAGATGAGGTGATCGTTTTGGTGAAACGCCCCGACCCGTTTTTACCGTACACAGTAAACAAGTGCCGAAACTGTGACGACCCAACCAGAACAAGCCCAGCATATAGTGTATACAACAGTAACACGAGCCCAACAGCCTAAAACAAGAAACATCATAAATAATAAAACCGACCCAATGGCCCAATAATACCAATAAAATGCACAGCGGAAGACTTAATAACTCACATAAACACTGTATGCAACCCATGATGCAACTAATGGATCCGAGTCCTGTCCAAGGGATGACGCCGCAGCCTGTCTGGAATGCAATATACCTGAACCACAAATAACTCAACCTACAGGATGAAAGCCTGCAGGTGAGGGGTGAGTCCGAAGTGCCCACCGGGTAAAACCCATAAGCAAATATACATATACAACAACCGTAAATTCCCAAGTCACATCACCAACAATCAACTAAGGTTCTCACGAACCTTAAGTGACACACTTGTGATTCTAGACACGCTATTCTAATTTTATTATCAGGGCCCCTATCACAAGTTAAATGAAAGCCGTCGCCTGGTGGTCAAGCTAGCTAGCCCGTGGACCCCGCCCTGGTACCTCCACGTATAACTGGCACAGACAGGGAGCAGACCCCAAGCACACTCTCCCCCAGTGCCTAAATATAAATAACTGGTACAGATAGGGAGCAGACCCCAAGCACACTCTCCCCCAGCACCATAAAATAAGACTACCATCTGGCTGTTCCAACATTTAACTGTGACTTACTAGATGTCTAAGGGTATCCAGTTTATTAAGATTACCATTTTAGTCTTGTTACCACTATACTGTTAACCAATCATCGACACATTTTCCCGAGCAGGCTCGCAGCCTCTCCGCTCGTCTGGATAATATAAACTTATTCCAAACTATACCCATAATAGTACCCTCGATACCCAGCTTACACATTTCTCACAATCAACAACAGTAATAGTCTTACTTATAACCATAATTCCAACTTCATCAATGATATCAACAGCAATAATAATTTCAACAACATCAACGGCAACAATTAACAACTTAACTCAACACACAACAACCATACACAGCCACAAAGTTTCATACCAGCAAATGTCACATATAGCAAACAACAGCAACTTGATTTCACGGGATGTATACAAATATTTACTTAACCTCACCTTAGCCGATTATCAAATACGGAATCCTCAACAGGTTCCAAAGCCGGTTCCACAGGATCTTGCTCGATATCGACTCCTATATAACAAATAACAAATGCACACATAAGATGCACATAATAGGTATACTATGATGCCAATACTATGAAATATACCCATCCCGATTCTTATCCGTTATTATTATCTTTTACCGAAAATAATTAATCGTACGTATTTCCGAATATAATTTCGGTACCGTACTTTAATTAAAGCTCTTTAAAAATATTTTCATAAATTAATTCTACTTTTCCCAAAATAATAATTGCCAAAATTTTCTGGAAAAATATAACTTATATATATATATTTTCCAAAACGTTTTTCATAAAATATATTACTTGCCGATAATAATTATCAAAATATTATTATATTAAGGAAACTATATTTCCAGTAACTATAATTATGAACTTGTTTTACTGAAAATGGATACGAATTATAAATATACATATATATATATATGTATATATATATATCCTAAAGGCAAAATTACATTTTCAAACCATTATATATCATCCTAATAATTTATTTTTAGAAATATTACTTATATATACTATATTTATATTTTTCCAAATTTTTCCCATATGCATAAGTACTAATTATTTTCTTTCCCAAAATCCCATAATAATCATAACATATTTATCTTAATTTTCCAGAAATAGTCATATCCCGTATAGATATTAACATTTATATCCACAGTGTATATACTAAAGCTATTTACGATATAATAACTTTCTTATATATAAGAGATACAACCCATATCACCATTACCTTAATTTCTCAAAAATAACAATATGTTAAGGTATTTATAATCATGTATATATATATTTCCAGAATTATATTATATATATATATATTTTATTATTATTATTATTATTTATTATTATTATTATTATTATTATTATTATTATTTTTAATTTCCGGGCTGGCCAAATAGTTTCAGCCCAGACATGCAAAAATCCAAGCCACACTGCCCACTCCCAAGCCCACAAAACCAAACCCAAACTAAAACTCTAAGCCCACCAAACCAACGCCTACAAAACCAAACCCTAACCCATCCAATATAAGCGGGTCGACCCGACCCATATCATCACGTAACCGGGTTGCCAACATTCAAGCTCACCTTGAGCTGCAGGTCTGCGACGGCGGCACGGAACGGGCGAGGCAGGGTGAGGTGAGGCAAGGTTGGTAGAAGGCGGGCGGCGACAAGGTGGAGGCGTGGTGCGAAGAGAGGCAGCGGCGAGACTTCATCCAGATCGGCCTTCAAGCGACGGCGGCGGCGTGTCAGGGAGGATGGGAGGAGGACTGGTCGCGGTCGGTGCTGTGGCATCGCTGAGGAGAAGCTGACGGCGGAAGAGGCGGCGGTGCGCGCAGGTGGCGGTGAGACAGGAGAACTCGGCGGCATCGAAAGCGAGACACGAGGAGGGCACGGTGGCGCAGAAGGTGGCTTCGTCCCTCGGGTCATCGGTTGCACGCGGGAGAAGGGAAAAGAGCAGGGGAGGAGGAGAGAAGAAAGAAAGAAAGAAAAGAGGAGAAGGAAGGGCGGCGAGTGGTGGTGGATGTGTGGGTTATGTGGTTTACAGGAAGAAGAAGAGAGGAAAAGAAATAGAAAAGAAAAGAAAGGTAGAGAAAGAAGGAAGAAGGGCAACGGTGCAGACAACATGCAAAGTCACGGGAAAAGGAAGGGAAAACACAGGCAGCACAGGGTCGTCACGGGTGCACAGGTAAGAGGCGACTCTACTGTGCAGAGCCGTGTCCAAGTCGGACCAGAAAATAACTGATACCCCATCGGTTATTTCCCGGTGTGATTTTTCGAGAAATTCCGAAACTCGAAAAATACCAACTTAGGTCCGAAAAATCCACGGGAAAATCACGAGCGCGGGAAAAACTCTCGGTTTCGAAAAACGACTCCCGATTTACCTTGAATTAATTACCCAAGATTAATTCAACAGTAAATCACGGTAAAAAGACTTTTACAGTCCCGGTAAAAATCAAAAATTTTACCCGGGCTGTTACATTTGGAGTGGAGGATTCGTTGTTGTGGTGGTGTTCGTGTTCTTCTAATAGTGTTCTTATTTTGCCCTTTTAGGGCTGATTTATTATTTTTTCTAAACTGATTTATTATTTTTTTCTAAAAAAAGAGATTAAGGATTTGTTTTTAAGTTGTTGATGTTGCAGATGATATGGCATGTTATTCTTGTCAGTAGTGATGTGGATCTGATGTGGCATAGAAAAGTCAAAGATAACAGAAAAATTGGACCGAAAAATGGACGGGGACTCATTTGGTGTTACTTTTGAAGGTTATAGGACTCCAATCGATTGTTTAGAAGTTATAGGATTCAAATGGGATTTCGAAATAAGTTATAGGGCTCCGGAGGGGCTTATCCCAATATTAACCTCCCATTTTGGGTATCATGACTAAGTACACAAACAGATATTCCTCAAAGTGTAATGGTTATCATATATCTCCTCTATCTCGATCATTTCTATAATTTGCCAGATTTCTGCTACTTTCATGTCTTAGAGTAATCCAGAATTCGGTAATAAACAACTATAAACACATCCCTCGAGGGAAATCCATAGAATTAAGAAGATATAGACAGATTTAGCATGGCACCTTTTCTCCCTCAAGATGTGAAGCTAAGCAGAATATTGCTTACTTTTCTGGCTATATGCATGTTCAGTCCTTTCCAAGGGAGACTGTGACGCCAACAAGTTTAGAAAAAGACAACTAGCAATTGAAGACTTAGAAATATTGCTCTGTCTAGCCTCAAAATTCAAAATTCGGAGCAAAGCATTAAATATTGAATTCAATCATCCTCAAAACAGTCGATTTTAGCTTCAGTATCCATCCCGGCCTTCGGTGGGATCTCTTTTGACTCACAGCTGCACCTCATACAGAGAAAATGACTGCGGATTCCAATTTGCAGGGAAGATATCTCACAATGGAAAACCATTTGAGATAATTAATTATTGTGATATAGAAACAAGTCTTTGATTTCAACAGGACCTCTGAGGTATGGCGAAATATTGTCAATGCAGGGATGGAATTCGGGATCAATGGGGTATGTTTGAATCAGCTTGTAGTTATTAGTTTGGGGGATGGTAGCTACTACAGATTTTGGCACGATAATTGGTCTGGTGGTGGAGTGCTCAAGGATTTGTATCCTAGATTGTTCTCTATATCTCTTGCTCAAGATGTCAACGTTCAAGAGGCTCTATGCATCTCTAGTTCTGGACAGTTTGGGAACACCAATGGCGGAGACCTTTATATTCATGGGAAGTTGCAGCCCTTGTGGAAATTAAGGCCTTACTGGATGGCGTTCAGCTTAGGCATGGCACCAAGGATAAATGGCTTTGGTCAGGTAATCTTAATGGTGTTTATTCTGTTAAAGCTGGCTATTGTCTCTTTTTTCCCCCTTCTATTGGTGACTCTTTAAATCCTTTCGTGTGGATGAGTCTCGCCCCTCCTAAAGTGGAGTGTTTTATTTGGATGTCTTTCCATTATGGTATTGCTACTCGATCTTGTTTGTTGTTGCGCCACATTATTCCCTATGAAGATTCTCTGTGCCATTTCTGTAAGGACAACGTAGAGACCCGTGATCATTTATTGCTCCATTGTCGGTTTGTTTGGATTATTTGGTCTAAGCTTGTAGCTTGGTGGGGAGTGACCTGGTGCACGCCCTGCAGTTTGGAGGATCTTCTTGTTCAAAAACTTGATAGCCTCTTGTAAGTATACAGGGTGTTGTAGTACCAAGGTCGTCTCACAGGGATCTTTGCTAAGCACTATTAGCAATGTGATATGTGATTATCTAGAAAATAAGCCTCGAAGAGGAGTCGATTGAGTGGTGCAAATAAATAAACAAGTAAACAGCAAGGAATGAAAGTAAACGGGATGACAATGAATTAAAAACACCTAGGACTTCACTACATAACCTGCCCGTGTGGATCTAATATTAAATCGTAAAATTATTCTTCTTCGAAAGAACTAGTAAACTCTACTAGATCAATATAACCTACTCCCGTAAGCCGTAAAACCCCTTCCTAACTTATCTCCACTATCCATTCTGTCAGAGTTGAAATGAATTAAGAGCTTTAAGTTCTTACCTTCTAAGTCTCCAATAAGAAGCATGCCTCTCCCGAGGTCGGTCCCTAAAGCCCGGTCTAAGTTTTTCTATTAGAAACTGACGCTGTCACTTAACAATTTCCTATTATTTATTTAAGCTAATTGTTGATCAGACAACTAACTTAATTAAACATCATAGACCGAATCAAAGAAGAATAATAAAAACAAATTATATTTAATTAGGTTTGCATGAAAATAAAGACAAGATCATCCCCTAGTCCTAGATTAGAAAATTAGCTAGACATAATTTGAGAAGAAATAAAACCAAGAGAAGGCATCATTTAATTCTAAGGTAAAAGTTAAATAAATAAGTAAATAAATAAGTAAGCCAACCTTGAATTGATGAATAATCTCTTCACTTGTATTAATTCCCAGGCTCAAATTACAAAAGAAACCAAGTGTTTGACAACGAAATGAAAAAGTACAAAGAAATACTAGAGTATGTAGAGTAATCCGAAAACTGGGAGCAAAATCACGAACTCGAAGTGTCCCCTTGCTTGTCTTCGTGTCATGCTTTTATAATAGGGAAAGGGAACCACTTTTGGCCATGAGCAAATACTAACCAAGCCATGAAATTCGGTTGTCATGTGGCTTGAGGAGGAGCCCTTGAACTTTTCATGATTCACTCGTACAGATGGCACTACCTTGGCAAGATTTTTGGATTTTTCCAAATCAAGTACCAAGTCAATATGTAGGAACAGATATCAAGACGGTTCTTGACTTGGTCTTTAGCAATTCTTTTTCTTCAATTCATGGAGGAGGGGCCACGTTGCTTTGTTTTAAAATTCAAGCAAGATATGCAACTGAAGTGGTGATTCTCGTCATGATTTGGCCCAAAGATTTGTTATTTTCCAAATTTAAAATTCAAAGCCAAAGATGCAGGAGAATTTGAAGATATCAAAACGGTTTGTTGATTTGGCCAATAACCAAGTTCATCCTTCTTTCTTCACCATCTCCAACTTAAGTCCATATCCAAAGAGCTTGACTTCAAAACGGCCAAGAATTCATAATTTCCTGCAAAAAGGTCCTCACGCACTAGGATGAGAAAATTTACTAAAATTAAATAAAATAAATGCAAGAAAAAACCAAAAAAAAATAAAAAAAGGTATGAAATAAACCCCAAATGATGTGTAAAATATTCACACATCAGGTTTCTTTGGCAAGTTCAGCTAAATACAGATCTCCTTGGACTATTGTTTACTTTGCTACGGTATGGAGCATTTGGTTAGCTCGCAATAGAGCTATTTTTCAGGGGCAGGAGACTGACTGGGGTTTGCTATTTGATCGCATACTTTTGAGGGTGTCCTCATGGATCTAAGCGTTAAATCCTAGCTTCCCTTATTCATTTTCTGATCTACTGATGAGTCCCGAAGGCCTAAAGCAATGGAATGGTTCTCCTTGTAGGATTGTTTTTGTTTAATTATTTGGCTTGTACGAGTTGGATAGACTGTATGGCTGTTTGAACTTTGCAGCTGATGGTCATCTTCCTGATGACTAGTCTCTGCTTTTTCCATTATTAATCAAATTCGGTATCGTTTATACCAAAAAAAACAAGTAACATTCTATTATTACCTTGGCTTCCCTCTTGGAGCCAATATGAAGAGAATCAACGCGTGGCAGCCGGTGGTGGATAAATTCAGTAACAAGTTGAAAGCTTGGGGAGGAAAATACCTGTCACTTGGGGGAAGGATCACTCTTATCAGGTCTACCTAGCTATTTACTTTATGTCTATGTATCAAATGCCTGTGGGTGTTGCAAAAAAGCTCATTCGTATCATGAGGACTTTTTTTCTGGAAGGGTATGGATCGCCTCGAAAACCTTGTCTTCTAGCATGGAAATAAATACATTTCGATTCCTAAAGATCTAGGTGGTGTTGGTATTGTGGACCTTAATATTATGAATCAAAGCCTCTTATTTAAGTGGCTGCGGGAATTTACTCAGCCAGGAATGAAGATTGGAAGCTGCTCATCTCGAATAAGTGCGGATATCATCCCTTTCCCGCATGAAGCCTGAGTTTAGCTTGGCTAATGCGTCTACTATATGGCCCGATATTGTTCGTCAGACTGGCTGTGATCTTTGGCTAGGCTCACGCATCAGGGTGGGTAATGGCCATTCCACTCGCTTTTGGCTTGACAATTGGACTGGTAATGGTGATTTTCGGTCTAGCTAGATTCCCTCGTATTTTCTCTGAATCTCTCTGTCAGAATTTATCGGTATCAGAATGCCTCCATCTAGTTAATTTATCGGTATCCGAATGTCATAAGGTTACTAACTATAAATGGAACATTAATAACCCTTCATTTTGGATATATCATGCTGCCGACATAATTAAGTGCCCAAATAGAATTCCTGAAAGTCTATATACATAGATAGCTAGGTTGCATTGCATCCCTAGGATCACCCTTAATTGTGATTGACAATACTTCTGAAAATTGCAGCACTGGTATTTGCATGGAGATAATTGGGACCATGGTCCATGGTGGGCCGGTGCCCGTGACTAAATGCTTTGCCTACGCAGTTAGCTACACTGAATTAATATACAAGTGGAAATCTTTTTTTTTTTTTCTATCGTTTGATATAAAGTGGAAATATGGATTTCCACTTTATATATATGTGTGTACGAAATGGAATCTACATAACATGACAGATTAATTTTAGCATTAAAAAATTGATTAAATTTGTCACATAGTAATTAGCAATATTTTGTAAATTGTAGTCTCATTTCCATAATTCAGCATAATATATATATGCACAGACACTGAGGTATGCTCCCTGGCAGACCATTTATTATGTAAACCTGAAAAATTACCTTTTGTGCATTTGGGAATGCCTTTGGGTGCTAATATGCGTCTCGCAAGGAACTGGGAGCCAGTTTTGTCTAAATTTCGGAAGAGATTGCACTCATGGAAGGCGAGATTCCTTTCATTTGGGGTCGATCGGTACTCCTACGATCAGTATTTTTTTTTTTTGATGCTATCCTACGATCAGTATTAGCATCCTTTCCCTAATTGTACTATCTCTCTATATTTAAGCTTCCTGCTGTGTTTGCTCGGAAACTCGTCCGAATACAAAGACAATTTTTTTGGGGTGGGGTGACAGATAAGAAGAAGTTGTGTATGATTGCATGGCCGAAGATTACTTCACCAAAGTCTCAGGGAGGGTTGGGTGTTGAATCTTTGTTAGTTAAAAACCAATGCTTGCTTTTCAAATGGATGTGGAGATTTCGTGTGCAAGAGGGTCACCTATGGCAAAGACTTGTACGTTCCAAATGTGAAATTCCATACCGCCAGGGGGAATTCCTTCCCATTCAAGTTTGAAAATAAAATAAGACATCAAGAACCAAAACGGTAAATTGGAAACACAGGGACAGTACGTAGTGAGGACAAAAGAAGCTATTCAAGCAATTATAATGTGTGTGCAGTTAGTAGTAGTAGTAGCCAGTCCATGTAGGAACCATTTATTAATTAAGACATCGTCGGTGCCGGTGGGCTATAAATTGAGTGGAATGCAGAGGAGTAAAGCAAAGAGAGAGAGAAAAAAGAAAGAGTAGCAAGCAGCTGGTTAGTTTGGTGGTGATGGTGGTGGTGCTTGTGGTTGCAGCCAACTTGGCTCATTCTGCTGTTGGTATACGCGAGATTAATAATAATCCTGCTGGTTTCTCTGATGGAAGTGATGATCATCAGGTTGCTGCTATTACTAATGGTTTGAAGAATAATCCATTGTATGATATTATGCTCCGAGGTGGACGACTTCCTCTCGATCAGAGGCTTACTTGCTTTGCTCCCAGCAAGCCTTGTTCGATTGGGTCACAGTGCTGCTCTGGTAACTGCGTTACGGGTATTCTTGGCTTAGCGTTCTGCGTATAAAATTAATATAGTATTGGAAATTAATGCCAGGCGATTCAATGAGATCACTGCATTGATCGTTAGGGAAGTGATAATATCGTTATATCTCTATGTGTTTGTGTGTGTGTCATGTGGACAGTGTACTTGCAATAATCCTATAAATTAAGGTCCAGCTACTAGTAGTTTGGATTCGAGTTCCTGATTGTCCGGAACAAAGAAAAGTTGTCCGAAGCAATCAGGGGCATGCTATGACATTGCCGGGTATATATGCTTCTATGCTGTGATGTGGTTGAATAAATAAAAGAAGTTACGCATATATTCCACACTTTTGGGAGATTGTTTTTAATTACAAATCAACTCCTCAACATATGAATATCTCTCTTCAAATATCCTGCTAACAAAACACAGACTCAGTATCCTGAGAATAGGGTAGATTGTAAGTGTTGTTTGATCCTAGTTATGGTGGCCCGTCTGCATCCCTCCCTCTCACCCATGTCCCCGGACCTTCCACGCAAACAGCCACCCTTACCCTTTAGCTTTCCCCCGGCCACCGTCACCCACCCCTATCCTCCATCGACACATTCCTATCAACCAACACAACCAAACACACACCATGTCCTCACCCCATCCACTCAAACTCCTAAGCAGCCAAACACTGGAAATCATACAATCAACCAGAATACCAACCCCCTTAAACCCCTAGCCTTTTCAAAATGGAGTCGAAACCGAGTGGTGTCCGCCATTGAAGGCAACCAGTTGACTAGCATTTACGTAGACAATATTCCTTCTGGGTAGTCAGTCTCTGACATCTTGTCGAAGCTGTCATCAGTCGAGGAGATTATCGACATCTATATCCCTGGTAGGAGAGCCAAGAATGGGAGGCGGTTTGGTTTCATCAGGTTTAAAGGCTCCACCTCAGAGGTAGCCGTGGTGAACTGGATCTCATCAATCACCGTGATAGGTGGGAATCTTAATACAAGCCTTGCCAAGCCCAAGAATCAATCAAATCGCCTTAAACGTCTGGAAGCCAAGGGTTTCAACGGGAGCGGGATTCAGGAAGGGAAGTCATTCGCTCAATCCCTCAAGGGCAAAGAGAAGGTTCCAGAAGATTGCACTGGAAATGTGGAGGAGATAGAGGTACACAAGGGCTTCTCCAACATTACCTTTAATCCCCCAGACGAGTCTATCTCCTGGCTGTCCAGATGTATTTTTGTCGTCCTATCATCGCCTATGGAAACAGAGTCTATCCAGGGTATTCTTGCATCCAAGGGTATCAAAGATCTTTCTATGAGTCTCTTGGGTGGCGAGTCTATTCTTATACATTGTCCGTCAGTAGAGGTTCGCGAGGGATTGCTTGGTCACCCCCTTGGCTGGTTATCCGACTACTTCCAAGTGTTCAAGGCCTGGAAAGTTGGTGAAAATGCCTCAAACAGAAAGTGCTGGGTTAAACTGATGGGCGTCCCCCTCCATGCATGGAGTATGCAATTTTTTGAAAGGGTATGCACTGGCGTTGGCAAGCTGGTGAGGGTCGCAGAAATTACTTAATCTAGAAAAAATTTGGAATATGCTTATATTCAGGTCTTAACCTCTGTTAAGAAACTAATATCCTGGGTGGCCAATATTGACATCAGTGGAGTCAAATCCATTGTCACATGCGCTGAGATTCCTGCTCCCTACAACCCTGAGACGTTTGGCGTTGTCAATAATCTGTTGCTCAACGACCTCATCTCTCTAGAACCGGAGTCTCCAATCGCCCAGCCAAAGTCTCCTACGGCTAAGGTCAACACAAGTGCACCGGTAAACCCAAATCTCAGTCTCGGCGCCCTCAATTCCGGCCAAAACCTGGTTATCTCGGATACCGATCCATTCCAACTAAAGGCTATCATCGAGAAAAACAACCACCATCCCTGTCCCCCTCACCAACCCCCTAGGGAACTAAGTCCACATGGACTAGTGGGTGCAATTTCAAATTTACCCAATAATAGTAGTGTGCCCCCAAAAGATAATGCACGCGTTTGTAGTGCCGAGGAAACACCCTTTTCCAAAGGAAGTGCATGTGGGTCCTTTCTACCTTCCAGAGTTGAGGAGACACCTTTAACCCCAAGGATTGGCAGTAGCATAAGTAAGTATAGTAGCTTCTCTTCTTCGGAAATCGGTGAAAGCCCAGTAGCAAAAAAATGGGTTATTGGGCTGACACTCAGTCAGAGGACTGTCTGCAACTAACCCCCTGTCATGGGTCAAGAAATGAAATAGTGGAAGGGGCTCAGAACCCCGTTTCACCCAGGCCCACACATAGCCAAGTCTCATTCAACCGGAGACTTTCTGCCCTTATTGAACAGAAGGTGAGGCTCGCTGTTAAACAAACCAGGAAACCCCAGAAGCTCAAAAAATTCAACTGGTTCACGGGTAGTATAGTATCGCGTGATACTCCAAATGACTCTGTCATCAGACGTGTTAACAGGAGAATCGCCAAAACCACTTCCCCAGCTATCTCTTCTAGGCGCCCTGAATTAGACTTTGATGCCGAGGCCGAACTCACTATACAGGCTGGCTATTGTCTGGGTTGGGATCAAACTGATGTAGAGGAAGTAAGAGCAGCAGTAAGGGAGCTTATTGTTAGAGAAGGGGAGGAATGGAGTAAGAATCAGGAGGAGAATTGAAGGCTTTAAATCGTTTGTCTTCCTTGACGTGCACCTTCTTCCTTCATGATCAGTATCCTATCATGGAATATTAGAGGGCTGGGTTCTACTATCAAACATAGTCACCTAAAAGAGCTAATCTCTCAAAGTGAAGCAAAAATTGTTTGTTTATGTGAAACAAAAAAGCAGGGTATAGACAGAAACCTCTGCTCGAGGCTGTGGAACACTGGTGGTCTGGAATTTAGAGCTGTTGACGCAGAAGGTGCATCTGGAGGGCTCTTGATGATGTGGGACGATACTTTTTTCCATGTTTCTCAGGTTCAATCCAATAGAAACTGGATCCTAGTAGAGGGACGTTTTTCTGCTCCATCGGCTACCTTCTGTGTTTGTTTCGTTTACGGGGCTAGTAGTGTGGAGAGCAGAATCGAGATGTGGAAAGAATTAAAAGGATTGAAGCCCTCCTTTAAATCCCCACGGTTACTAATTGGCGACCTAAATGAGACGATCAATACAGAGGACAGAAGGAGTAAGAAGTTGAACAGAAGAAGAGTTGGCGCCCTTAAGAGCTTCATGGACGCCTTGCAGCTCATTGAATTTCCGCTAATAGGACGAAAGTTTACATGGTCAAGGAACCATGAAGCGAGTAGAATCAATAGGGCAATGGCCCAGCCTGAGTAGAGCTTAACTTTTAAATCCTTAAACCTCCAAACAGGGAAGAGAGGCACTTCTGATCACTGGCCATTGATACTGGCCCAGGATAAAGTCAACTGGGGCTTCAAACCCTTCTGATCACAAGACTGCTGGTGGAAGGATAGTCGGTTCAAAGCTACTCTAGAATCATTCTGGATCCAATGCAATAATGAGTTTCCCGGTAATTTCAAATTATTAAAGAAACTCGGCCGCATGCGCAATCTGCTGGCAGAATGGAACAGATCGTCTTTTTGCAATATCGACACGGTAGTTCTTGCGCTGCAAAACGAAATTGAAGATCTTGATCTCAAAGCTGAGTCCCAGGACCTCTCCGAAAGTGAACTCAGGAGGAAGAGCATAACAAAACAGGAACTGCACCAGAAGTTGAAGCAAAAGGAAGTATTATGGAAGCAAAAGTCTCGAATAAATTGACTTAAACTGGGTGATCGCAATACGCGATTCTTTCATGTCTCAGCTTGTGCTAGGGGAAGAAGAAACTCCATCCTCTCAATCTCTAGCCATGGAAGAGAGATTGTAGACCCATCACAGATCAAGCAGGAGGCTCTATCCTTTTTTTTTAAATCTATACAATGAGGGCTTGGTGTACAGACCAAAGATGAGGTGCTGTAACCTATTTTCAAGATTGTCACCCGAACAGGCTGAGGAGCTCACAAATCCTACTTCTTTGGATGAAGTCAAAAGTGCGCTATGGGATTGTGATGGCTCAAAGGCCCCAGGGCCTGATGGTTTCAATATGGGCTTCTATAAGAAATGTTGGGACCAGGTTAAACTCGACCTGTTTGACCTAGTGAATGAATTTTTTGAGAAAGGCACCTTACCTAAAGGCGTTAATCTCTCCTACATTACTCTTCTTGCAAAGAAAGAGGGGGATGTAGAATTTAATGACTTCCGACCCATAACACTGGTAAGCGCTATCTATAAGATAGTCTCTAAAATCTTATCCTCCAGGATTAAAAAAGTTCTACCTAGCCTTATCAGCCAATCGCAATACGCCTTCTTAGAGGGCAGAAACATTCTCGATGCGGTATTATTAGCTTCCGAATTCATCGATTCTTTGAAGAAAAGAAAGGAGAGCACAGTTTTATGGAAGCTCGACTTTCAAAAAGCTTACGACTCAATCTCATGGAGGTACCTGTTTCAAGTTATGGATGACATGGGGTTTCCTCAAAAGTGGATTTCGTGGACTAAAGAATGCCTGCAGTCTTCTACACTGTCAGTTCTGATCAATGGTTCCCCTACTTCTCAATTCGGAATGAGCAAAGGTTTAAAACAGGGAGATCCTCTCTCCCCGTTTTTGTTTCTTATTGCCGCGGAAGGGCTAAGAGTTTCTATTGATGCAGTCATTGCATATGGACTAGTTGAAGGCCTCTCCATTCACGATATACCTGCAAATTTGATACAGTTTGCAGATGACACGCTTATCTTGGCAAAGGCAGATGCGACCTCCCTTCTCAACCTTAAAAGAGTCCTTTGCTGTTTCGAAATCATGTCTGGACTGAAGATTAACTTCTTCAAAAGCAGTATCATCGGCTTGAATATCGACAACTCTTACGCCAACGATCTTGCTAAACTATTACTTTGCAGGTTAGAGAAGCTTCCAATAAAGTATTTGGGACTACCGTTAGGAGCAAACATGAAGAAGCTTGCCAGCTGGTCTCCTATTTTCGAGAAGGTCAAGAAAAAGCTTAGTAGCTGGAGAGCTCGATTTTTGTCTTTCGCAGGTCGCATCCTCCTTATTAAAGCCACACTCTCATCCTTGCCTTTGTACTATATGTCTATGTTTAGGTTACCCAGCGAAAAAGTTGGTTCAAATTCAACGGAAATTTCTCTGGAGCGGCTGTCATGAGAGAAGAAAATTATGCTGGGTTGCATGGGAAAAATTATCTAAGCCAAAGGATCTTGGCGGTTTAGGTATCGACCCTCTAACTATCAAGAACAATAGTCTGTGCTTCAAGTGGTATTGGAGGTACCTGCAGGAGGAGAATACAGTCTGGAGAAAGCTCATTAAGGCCAAATGCCTAAAGGACTCAACAACTTTGGAGCCGTCTTTCTATCATCACAAGATATCACCAGTATGGCGCGATATTCTTCGATGCTCTACAGACACGAACAATTCAAGTGGCTCTTTGAAGGACAATCTATCTATCCTGGTGGGCTTAGGAGATAGTATATCATTTTGGCACGATGTTTGGAGCCCTCTTGGTATGCTTAGTATAGCCTTCCCACGACTTTTCTCGATCAGCATGCAACAGCAAGGCTCTCTTGCGTCTTTTGTGGCAATCACCCCTATCTCGTCGGCTTCTGCGTGGCGACAAGAACTTTATGCATGGGAAAGGGAGTCATGTCGACGTATTGACGAAGAACTACATCGCGTGACTCTTGTTGTGAGACGGCAAGATCGGTGGATCTGGAACTCCACAAAGGATCATGGTTTCACTGTTAAGTCTGGCACTGAATACATTACTCACACATCCCTGCAGGGTACTAAACCCCCTAATGTATGGCTGAACCTTTGTCCCCCCAAAATTAAATGCTTTATCTGGCAAGCCGTCAACGATAGTGTGGCCGTCAGGGCCAATCTTGCAAGACGTGGGATTATTCCCATCGACCAAGGCCTTTGCGTACTATGCTCCCAAGACTTAGAGTCATGCTTCCACCTCCTCGTTCATTGTCAACTTTCCTGGAAATTCTGGTGCAGACTTTGCCAATGGTGGGGAATCTCATCCGTGATGCCCCAATCCCTTTCCCAGTGGGTCCTTCAATGGCCGTCGCTGGAAACTTCGTCTTCAAGAAGGTCTACTTGGATGATGCTAGGACTGTCCATGATTTGGTCAATCTGGACTGCGAGGAACAAACTCTGCTTTCAGGGCAAAACTATCAGCTGGGATTGCTTGTTTGACGTCACAATTACCAGGGTATTTTGGTGGATTAAAACCTTACAACCGCAATTCCTGTATGCTCATTACAGTCTACTCGCTTCTGTTGATGTCTTAAAACAATGGGATGGAGTGCGTAGACGATTCGACACATAGCAGCCTAATCACAGCGCGTTTCTGCACTTTGTATTTTGCACCTTTCATTGCTCTGTAATTTCTTGTACCTTTATATCTAGGGCGTATCCTATGGTCATTACCATAATGTCCAAGATAGCTAGTTTTGTACTCTGATTCAATCATTTTGATGAATAAAGATTCGATTAGTATCAAAAAAAAAAAATAAAAGAAGTTACGCATTGTTTATTTCTTTATTTTTTCTAAAAGCCTTCATTTGGTAATTATAAAGATAAGGAACCACACAAGTTGTAAGGCCGCATGCATGAGATACGAGGCGGACAGGCAATACTTCATCAAGAAACAAATCTGGTATTAATTAAAGCATATAACTGATCATCAGCTTTATGGAAAGAGGTTTGCAACAAATTGAACTCCAAGCACTGGGATAATTAACCACACAACAAAATCATTGAAACATTATATATGGATGCATGACAGTATTTCTTCTTCTTTTTTTTTGGATTTTATTCATCTACAAAATATGTACAATAGATCAGTAGCTAGCAGATTTAAGTTCGGACTGGTACAGGAGAAAATTCACACACAGGATAAGAAGAACAAATTGCAACCCAATGAAACTGAACACAGATATATGGATATGACAGTATTTTATGCTGCTGCTTTTTTTGATGCAAAACGAGGCTTTATTACTTCAATATTTACAAAGCAAGTGCACACAGGCTACAACTGCAGGGCTTACCTGCCGATACTTAAAGCTAAATCGCTAGCAGTCAAATACTACCAAAACCAGAGGCTATTTTATGCTGCTGCATGCTTGGACTATATATATGGACTATGAGGAACAATTTGGCGTTTGACGGTCATGTTGCGAAATTGGGAAAAAGCTTAAGACCTTATCTTGTTTAGAGCTACGTTTTGGATCACAACCAAACATGGAGTCAAGTTGTCGGTTGTCTTTCTTTTTATCATGTATTATTTGCACCTGCGGTGTTTTAGCAGTGTGTAGCAGAGTTCATTTTTGACCAGTGGCCTGATATTGATCATTTGTACCTCGTGTTATGATTGAAACTTGATATAAAGTCACTCGTTAGTATATAAAAAGAAAATATAGTTTCCAGAATTGTGTAATCACTCGTCTAGAAGCTAAACAAAGTAAATAATTCTCGGTTATCAAAAATACGTTCAGAAATTTTTTTGCTTTGTCTGCATAAGCATTTGACATGCAGGTTGTGAGCTACTTGTCTCGAAGGTGGATTAAAAATTTGGAATCTCAAAGTTCAGTTGCATTACCTTTGCAAAATCTTTGTAAAATTGTGTATATGTCCCTTCGACGGTTGGAGGGTAGTCTTTAAAAAAAATATGCCATATCGCCAAGTAGAGCAAAAGCATGAAAACAGAACTGGAGAATCGAGAGAGCCTTTCCTCGAGGGATTATGGAGGAGTAGGAAGTGAAAACCTTTGGGTTTTGATTTTGGAGTTGAAGAGAGGAGGTGGTGGCGAGCTGGTGTCAACTAATGAGTGTAAGGTAAGATGGTAATAGTCGATGGGTGGCGCTAGGTGAAGGGGAAGAAAATTAAGGATTGTGAACAAAAGGAAAAAAAAAAATGTGGATTGAAATTGAAGAACAAGTTTTTTCTCATTCGGGCACTTTAAAAAAAAACACATGGTCCAATTGTATTGTCTCCAAAACACATGGCCCAACAAAGTACTTACAAGCCCAAGTCATTAGGATATTGAAAAAGAAAATATATATTTGGTAAAAATAACACCCGCAATTCGAGCTATATAAGTAGGGCGGGACCCATGTAAACTGCCGCAATTTAAGCTTTCTTGCACAGATGCCCTCTCGCTTTTGTCAAAGTATGCCTTAATTTGTTTACAAAACCAAATGAAAATCGTAAAAAGAATTGGATTTGATCCACTATCCATTTAACAATTGAATTTATTTGGAAGAAAGAAAAACAATTTGACGAGCTAGTTATCGTGAGCGAGACCGCGACCAATAAACCAAAAGAAAAGGTACGTAGTGGATTTTTGGGTCCCCAAACGTGTTTTATGTGCATGTCTTGTATCACAGTAAATAATAGATTTGCATGTCCAAGCAAATTAAAGTTGTCTTGGACTTGCCCAGGATCAAAGAGTCTTTGAATTCTTCTGGTATAGTGCTTTCCACATTTTCATAGGGTTGCCACACAACCTAAACAGTAATATCACATCTTAGCCAGTGGGAATCATCATGTTCTAGCATGCCAATGACCAATTACGCTGACAAGCAAAAGTGAGGTAGTCCTCAAAACAAGTTAGATAAACTCACTTCGGTGCCAAGCGCTCTATACAAAAACGCCAGCGCTGCTGCTCCCCAAGCATACTTTCCCGCCTTCTCAAAGTCCGCAAACAGCGGCAAATACATAACCGGGACTGTATTCCCACTGGTCGCGCGACATGCCAAATTCGACGTGTCTGGAACTGGAATTAATCTATCTACCGCCCCCTCGCTGCATTATCGTTTTTTTTTTTTTTGGTTTTTCACGCCATGTGATGGGGAGTGGCATATAGTGGTTGATAAATAAATACCATTCTATCCAACTCTCTGTGTCCATAAAAAAAAAAAAAAAAACTCTCTGTGATTCATTTACTAAACGACAACTCGGTTCAGCTTTACAGTTTAGCCCCTCCGCCTTTTGCCTCCTCAATATTGGTCCCTGATTTTTGCACGCTTAGTCAACAGCAACAGAACACTTCTGTGTATAGTTTTACATCATCTTGATCTAAGGCTTATTAAAAAGAAAGAGATAAGAAAGAACTTATAGGGTTGCGCTGCTGAAGTGGATAGAGTTGTGGATTTTGCTATGGTTAACGCTGTTTCGTGGCTCAAAGCTAAACATGGTAACTTTCCTTTTAGTGCTTCCTTAGTACTGTCTTCTGCAGATTCTATCAAGTTCTGGGCAACTCCACACTGTAACTTTAATGTTCTCGCCCATTCTTGAGTGTGCTCTGCTGTGCTGTAACACTTGTGTTCTCCTTATACTCTTTTGTTGATGTAATCTGGGCACTAAGTGCCGGTTGTAACCATTTTGTATATGTTGTTGTGGAATAAACTCATCGTTAGCATAAAAAAAAAGTCAACGTGTTTTGTGTGAATCTGTGTATTAGCTATATATCTATCGGGTACGATCTCTTTTTTTTTTTTTAATTTATTTATGCTAACAATCGGGTACTGTATCGTTTATGTGAACATGTTTTAATTGTGTGTGCACTGTGCAGTTAGTAGTAGTTGTTGTCAGTCCCCGTAGGTACCATTTATTAATTAAGACATCGTCGGTGCCGGGGGGCTATAAATTGAGTGGGAATGAAGAGGAGTAAAGCAAGAAAAAATCAAGTATATTTCAAAAGAATAAGAGCGAGAAAAAAGAAAGAAAGAGCAATAAAAAAAAAGAAGATGGCAAGTAGCAAGCAGGTGGTTAGTTTGGTGGTGATGGTGGTGGTGCTTGTGGCTGCAGCCAACTTGGCTCATTCTGCTGTTGGTATACGTGAGATTAATAATAATCCTGGTGGTGTGTCTGATGGAGTGATGATCATCAGGTTGCTGCTATTACTAATAGTTTGAAGAATAATTATCCCATGTAAACTGCCTCAAATTAAGCTTTCTTGCACAGAAAATTCACACACACACACACATGATAAGAAGAACAAATTGCAGCACAATGAAACTGAACACAGATATGGATCATGACAGTATTTTATGCTACTGCATGTTCGGACTATATATATATGGTCGACGAGGAACAGTTTGGCGTTCGAGGGTGATGCTGCGAAATTGGAAAAAAGCTTAAGACCTCATCTTGTTTAGAGCTACGATTTGGATCTCACAACTAAACAGGATGCTTTTCATTATAATTTGTGGGACGTACTTAGTATAGGGCGGGACCGATGTAAACTCCCTCAATTTAAGCTTTCTTGCACAGATGCCCTCTCGCTTCTGTCAGAGTATGCCTTAATTTGTTTACAAAACTAAATCAAAATCGTAAAAAGAATTGGATTTGATCCACTATCCATTTAACAATTGAATTTATTTGGAAGAAAGAAAAACAATTGACGAGCTAGTAATTATCGTGAGCGAGACCGCGACCAATAAACCAAAAGAAAAGATACGTAGTGGATTTTTGGGTCCCCCCAAACGTGTTTTGTGTGCGTGTCTGTATCACAGCAAATAATAGATTTGCATGGCTTCTAATTGAAAGAAATGAAATGAAATTTAAGATTATTAATTCCTAAAGTGTGGAATTTGTTTGTCAAACAGTATTTGAAATATAAAAAAAATTATACGTTATTTAGTACCCCAAAAAAGACAAGGCATGAGAGTCCATTGCTGCACAATAGTGGCTATAAATAGAGTGAGTGACAGGGGAGCAAAGTAAGAATTAAGTATATTTCAAAACCGAAGAAGAAAGAAAGAAGGAAAGGCAGCAAGCGCGCAGAAAATGGCAAGTAGCAAGCAGGTAACTAGTGTGGTGGCGATGGTGGTGCTTGTGGTTGCAGCCAACTTTGCTCATTCAGCTCTTGGCATACGGCGGATCAATAATCCAGCAGGTGTATCTGATGGAAGTGATGATGATGGTCAGGTTACTTTTAATGATACTCCCTTCTTTGATATCATGCACCAAGCGGGTGGACCTCAGGGATCTTGCACCCCTCAAGGCGGTACGTGTAATACGTATGCACCGTTTCTGTGCTGCAGTGGTGTATGTATTGCTGCACCCTACCCATTCGGGATTTGCGCATGAAAACCAAGTAGTAGTAATTGGACATTGAATGCCTGGCGATTCAATGAGATCATTACATCAATCGTTAGCCAAGGAAGTGCTATGTGTGTGTGTGTGTGTGTACGCCCTGCAGTGCAGTGCTGCACTTGTTGTAATAATGCAATATAAGTTAAAGCTCCCGCTAGATTGGTTTAGAGTTCCTGTATGTATGGAACCAAGAAAGTTATTTACAATTAATTACCATGATATTGTTGCGGGGTATGTTTCTCTATTAATGTGATGTGATTTAATAAATAAAAGTTAATTTATTATTTTTATTTATATGGACTTTGTTAATGATTAGGGGACTGTGTTACAATTTAAGAAGTCTTGCGGTCAACAAATGCATACAAAAATTACAACTGCAATGAACGAACATGACAATTTGAAGCTAAATGGTTCTAAAATTTCGGTGGACACCAGGCCAAGATTTCAGTGTTTCAGCACAGACACCACCAATCGCACCAAACGCATCATGATTAGATCACAAATTAAAGAACTTCCACGGTATACCTCTTAATTATTATTATGAGGTCAATCTCCTAGATAAAATCTAAACAAGTCTCTTCTAGCTAGTATAAAAAAAAAAAAAAATCTAGACAACAATCTTTTCCATATATAATTTGTCAAACGCCTTACTCTGACATTAAGCATGAGGCCTTGGCGTGAGTTTGTTGTAGAGTTTCTTATGTCTAAGGGATGGCATGCATGGTAGAGTTTTTTGGGTACATATATCGGAGATGGTAGAGTTGTAATCTTTTATTGGTTTTTCTTCATGACTAGAAGAGTCCTATATAGTCTGCCTGGGTTAGTCCTCCGCAAACTAACACCCGCAATTCGCCCTATATAAGTAGGGCGGGACCCATGTAAACTGCCGCAATTTAAGCTTTTCTTGCACAGATGCCCTCTCGCTTCTGTCAAAGTATGCCTTAATTTGTTTACAAAACCAAATCAAAATCGTAAAAAGAATTGGATTTGATCCACTATCCATTTAACAATTGAATTTATTTGGAAGAAAGAAAAACAATTGACGAGCTGTGACCGAGACCGCGACCAATAAACCAAAAGAAAAGATACGTAGTGGATTTTTGGGTCCCCCCAAACGTGTTTTCTGTGCATGTCTGTATCACAGCAAATAATAGATTTGCATGGCTTCTAATTGAAAGAAATGAAATGAAATTTAAGATTATTTATTCCTAAATTGTGGAATTTGTTTGTCAAACAGTATTTTTTTTGATGCAAACAGTATTTGAAATATAAAAAAATTATACGTTATTTGAATTCTTCTGGTATAGTGCTTTCCACATTTTCATAGGGTTGCCACACAACCTAAACAGTAATATCACATCTTAGCCAGTGGGAATCATCATGTTCTTTGCATCAAAAAAAAAAAAAATCATCATGTTCTAGCATGCCAATGACCAATTACGCTGACAAGCAAAAGTGAGGTAGTCCTCAAAACTAGTTAGATAATCTCACTTCGGATGATTGGAGACAGTCCAATTGCTTGCGGTACTGAACTACATCACATTTTGCTTGTAGTCCACTGAGTTTTTGCTTCCACCAGAGGGCAAGGGGGAAGACATCACTGTTATGCTCTTGGTTGAGTTTGGGACGACCAATATTTATATGCCAGTAACTCCAACACTAGACAGAAACAGGAAAAATCAAAATGAAATGCAACTAACAGAACTAAGGAGGAGAAAAAAAGAGAAGGAAACAAGAGCAACCTGCAGAAGTGTCAAACAGCCACTAATCGTGCTTAGAGACTTATTGGTGGCATTGCCAAGTGCTCTATACGAAAACGCCAGCGCTGCTGCTCCCCAAGCATACTTTCCCGCCTTCTCAAAGTCCGCAAACAGCGGCAAATACATAACCGGGACTGTATTCCCACTGGTCGCGCGATATGCCAAATTCGACGTGTCTATTAGATGATAAGCATAGATGATAAGGTTCAGTAGTTATCTGTGATAGTTAGCACATTGTAATGGTTAGCTCTTATGTACTTAGAACTCTTGTACCTATAGGTTTCTTACGTGATCATGTAATATAAATACACACAGGGTAGCCATCACTAGGCATCCTGGTATTTGCATCTTTCATGGTAGCGGAGCTAGTGTTCATTCTTTGAGTCTATAATCAGTCATTGCATTATGTCGACCCATTCAAATACTAGTTCTTCATCCTCCTCTGCACTTTCTGGTTCTTCCTCTTCTGCCTCAGCCTCCTCTTCTCTCCCAACTCTCTCTGCCTCTCATTCTATAGTCCAGTCTGTCCTCAGTGTTAGCAATATTCGTAACTATGTTCCTGCTAGACTAGATTTTAGCAATTATTTAGTTTGGCAAAGTCTTCTTTATACTGTTTTTCAATCCCACCAGGTCATGAATCATGTTGATGGAACTAGTGTGCCACCAGATGCTTTCATTTCTTCCACCATTCCTGATGCACCACCAGAACCGAACCCTCTCTTTACTCAGTGGAATCAAAAACAAAAACTTTGACGCCAACGTGGGTTATAGCAAGGTACGTACCATCCCCTACTTGGACAGTATCAGTGCCATGGTACTCTTGAAAAGAATCAAGAGAAGAAGTGGTATTCGTCATATGGCTTGTTGCACCGGTGTCAGCAAACCAAAGAGAACTGTTGTCTTGATGTTCATGCACTCCAGCATAGGAACGCTGAGGACATTGTTTTGCTGTGTGATTGTATGCATCACACAACTGACACTGTATTGGAGAGGGACCCAAAAGAGACGAGGAAGGACGAGGAGAAGACAAGTGTTGTGGTCGAGAAGAAGACTGTGTACCAGAAGAAGGAGGACGAGGTACAAAACCCTGAGAAGAACCTATTTGTGGGCGTGGAGCCGGGGAAGAATTCCATGTAGGACGTGGTGAGAAAAAACCCCGACCATTACCACGGCCACCCCTTCCTCCACGACCACCCTTTCCCCCTCGAAACTGAGTAAAAAGGGCTTGGGAAGAGTCAGAAACAGAAACTGGAGAAGAGGCATTTTTAGACTTCCTAGTTTCCTGGGCTAACAGCATAGAACGTAACTCAAAGAAAGAGGGAATAGGAGATTTAGAGGTTAAAAGAGTAACAAGATCACCGTACTCATCAGGAAGACCGTCGAGAATCTGCATCACGATGTCATCATCACTTAAACGACGTCCAATGGACTCTAAATTATCAGCAATACTACGAATAGACTGGATATAATCACCCATAGACCTAGAACCTTTCTTAGAGTTAACGAAAGCAGATCTGTACTCCATGTACCTGGCTTGAACATGGTCATGAAAGAGTTGTTCAATTGTCAACCACACCTCTCGCGCAGTAGGAAATGATCCTGGTCGAACAATATGGTTTAAGATGACAGGGCTTACCGTGGCATATATCCATGTGACAATGGTACTATCAACTTGATTCCACTGAGTAAAGAGAGGGTTCGGTTCT
>JAKUCV010007093.1:30849-43180 GCA_028386065.3 Turnera subulata | reverse complement strand
TTAATTCGGTGTGCCAGTTCATGCATGCACCGACGACAGCACATATGAAGGCTGTGAAGAGGATATTACGTTATCTTGTGGGAACCAAGGGTTACGGTTTTCTTCTGCGCCCTACAACAACAAAGACTGTAACAGCATACAGTGATGCTGACTGGGCAGGTTGTCTCGACACAAGACGATCAACCACCGGTTACTGCGTATTCCTTGGTGGTAACCTTGTCTCTTGGTCTGCGAAAAAGCAGGCCACAGTTTCCCGCAGCAGTGCCGAGTCAGAGTATCGTGCTCTTGCTAGTGTCGTGGCAGATGTTTCTTGGCTAAGAAATCTTCTTCTGGAGCTTCGGTGTCCTCCCATTCAGCCTATCGCCATTCACTGCGATAACCTGTCAGCAACCTTCCTTGCCAATAATCCGGTTCAGCATCAAAGAACAAAGCACTTGGAAATAGATCTTCACTTCATCCGCGAACGGATTCAGAAAGGCCACATACAGGTTCTACATGTCAATTCGTCTCAACAATTTGCCGACATCTTCACAAAGCCCCAAAGCACATCTGTTTTTCTACTTTTGAGGTCCAATTTGAGTTTGGCTTGTATATCCACCCTCCAATTGCGGGGGAGTATTAGATGATAAGCATAGATGATAAGGTTCAGTAGTTATCTGTGATAGTTAGCACATTGTAATGGTTAACTCTTATGTACTTAGAACTCTTGTACCTATAGGTTTCTTACGTGATCATGTAATATAAATACACACAGGGTAGCCATCACTAGGCATCCTGGTATTTGCATCTTTCAGTGTCTGGAACTGGAATTAATCTATCTACCGCCCCCTCGCTGCATTATCGTTTTTTTTTTTTTTGTTTTTTCACGCCATGTGATGGGGAGTGGCATATAGTGGTTGATAAATAAATTATTTTTGTTCTTATAATTACCATTCTATCCAACCCTCTGTGATTCATTTACTAAGCGACAACTCGGTTCAGCTTTTTACAGTTTCGCCCCTCCGCCTTTTGCCTCCTCAATATTGGTCCCTGATTTTTGCACGTTTAGTCAACAGCAACAGAACACTTCTGTGTGTAGTTTTACATCATCTTGATCTAAGGCTTATTAAAAAGAAAGAGATAAGAAAGAACTTATAGGGTTGCGCTGCTGAAGTGGATAGAGTTGTGGATTTTGCTCTGGTTAACGCTGTTTCGTGGCTCATAGCTAAACATGGTAACTTTCCTTTTAGTGCTTCCTTAGTACTGTCTTCTGCAGATTCTATCAAGTTCTGGG
The DNA here is from genome assembly GCA_028386065.3 of Turnera subulata. Classification (NCBI taxonomy): domain Eukaryota; kingdom Viridiplantae; phylum Streptophyta; class Magnoliopsida; order Malpighiales; family Passifloraceae; genus Turnera; species Turnera subulata. Next base: position 41,907 of record JAKUCV010007093.1, on the reverse strand, counting down.
CAACTCCACACTGTAACTTTAATGTTCTCGCCCATTCTTGAGTGTGCTCTGCTGTGCTGTAACACTTGTGTTCTCCTTATACTCTTTTGTTGATGTAATCATTTTGTATATATTGTTGTGGTTACTAAGTGCCGGTTGTAACCATTTTGTATATATTGTTGTGGTTAGCATAAAAGAAAAAGTCAACGTGTTTTGTGTGAATCTGTGTATTAGCTATATCTATCGGGTACGATCTCTTTTTTTTAAAAAAAATTATTTATGCTAACAATCGGGTACTGTACTATCGTTTATGTCAACATGTTTTAATTGTGTGTGCAGTTAGTAGTTGTTGTCAGTCCCCGTAGGTACCATTTATTAATTAAGAAATCGTCGGTGCCGGGGGGCTATAAATTGAGTGGGAATGAAGAGGAGTAAAGCAAGAAAAAATCAAGTATATTTCAAAAGAATTAAGAGAGGAAAAAAAGAAAGAGCAACAAAAAACAAATGGCAAGTAGCAAGCAGCTGGTTAGTTTGGTGGTGATGGTGGTGGTGCTTGTGGTTGCAGCCAACTTGGCTCATTCTGCTGTTGGTATACGTGAGATTAATAATAATCCTGGTGGTGTGTCTGATGGAAGTGATGATCATCAGGTTGCTATTACTAATAGTTTGAAGAATAATTATCCCTTGTATGATATCATGATGATGCTCCGAGGTGGACAACTTCCTGATGATCAGAGACTCACTTGCCTTGGTCCCAGCAGGCGTTGTTCGACTGACCTAGAGTGCTGCTCTGGTAACTGCGTAACGGGTATTATCGGCTTAAAGTTCTGTTCAGAATGAAAGTAATGTAGTAGGGTTTTCTTCAAACTAAAAAGATCAAGCAAGAAATTACAAAAATTTTTAGATTGCGAGATGAGGTTTGGTACTTGTCAAGGTATGTTGGGTTAAGACCATGAAATTTATCTTAACGCCAACTTTGCTTTGATATTCACATACAGATCCACAGATTGTCTGTGTCAGTCAACTTATGGGTGCAGTCCAGTCCTGATCGGAAATGAATGCCTGGCGATTCAATGAGATCACTACAATGATCGTTAGGGAAGTGCTAATGCTATATCTATATGTGTTTGTGTTTTTTTTTTTTTTTGTGTGTGTGTGTGTGTACGTTGCACTTGCAATAATCCTACAAATTAAGCTCCAGCTACTAGTTTGGCTATGACATTGCCGGGTATGCTTCTATGTTGTGATGTGGTTGAATAAATAAAAAAAGTGTACGTATTGTCTTTGTTTATTCCTTTATACTTATTTTTCTAAAAGCTTTCATTTTGGTAATTGTAAAGATAAGGAACCACACAAGTTATAATTAAGGCCGCATGCATGAGATACGAGGCGGACAGGCTATACTTTCATCAAAACACAAATCTCGTATTAATTAAAGGAAATAACTCCTCAGCAGCTTTATGGAAAGAGGTTTGCAACGATTTGAACTCCAAGCACTGGGATAACCACACAACAAAATCATTGAAACATTATTTATGGATGACAGTATTTCTTTTTTTTTTTGGGGGACTTTATTCATCTACAAAATATGTACAATAGAGTAGCTAGCAGATTTAAGTTCGGGCTGCTACTGGAGAAAATTCACACACACACACATGATAAGAAGAACAAATTGCAGCACAATGAAACTGAACAGATATGGATCATGACAGTATTTTATGCTACTGCATGTTTGGACTATATATGTATGGTCGATGAGGAACAGTTTGGCGTTCGAGGGTGATGCTACGAAATTGGAAAAAAGCTTAAGACCTCATCTTGTTTAGAGGTACGATTTGGATCTCACAACTAAACAGGATGCTTTTCATTATAATTTGTGGGACGTACTTAGTAGGGCGGGACCCATGTAAACTGCCTCAATACTGCCTCAATTTAAGCTTTCTTGCACAGATGCCCTCTCGCTTCTGTCAAAGTATGCCTTAATTTGTTTACAAAACCAAATGAAAATCGTAAAAAGAATTGGATTTGATCCACTATCCATTTAACAATTGAATTTATTTGGAAGAAAGAAAAACAATTGACGAGCTAGTTATCGTGACCGAGACCGCGACCAATAAACCAAAAGAAAAGATAAGTAGTGGATTTTTGGGTCCCCCCAAACGTGTTTTCTGTGCATGTCTGTATCACAGCAAATAATAGATTTGCATGGCTTCTAATTGAAAGAAATGAAATGAAATTTAAGGTTATTTATTCCTAAATTGTGGAATTTGTTTGTCAAACAGTATTTGAAATATAAAAAAATTATACGTTATTTAGTACCCCAAAAAAGAACAAGGCATGAGAGTCCATTGCTGCACAATAGTGGCTATAAATAGAGTGAGCGAGTGACAGGGGAGCAAAGTAAGAATTAAGTATATTTCAAAACCGAAGAAGAAAGAAAGAAGGAAAGGCAGCAAGCGCGCAGAAAATGGCAAGTAGCAAGCAGGTAACTAGTGTGGTGGCGATGGTGGTGCTTGTGGTTGCAGCCAACTTTGCTCATTCAGCTCTTGGCATACGGCGGATCAATAATAATCCAGCAGGTGTGTCTGATGGAAGTGATGATGATGATCAGGTTACTTTTAATGACACTCCCTTCTTTGATATCATGCACCAAGCGGGTGGACCTCAGGGATCTTGCACCCCTCAAGGCGGTACGTGTAATACGTATGCACCGTTTCTGTGCTGCAGTGGTGTATGCATTGCTGCACCCTACCCATTCGGGATTTGCGCATGAAAAGTGAAAACCAAGTAGTAGTAATTGGACAATGAATGCCTGGCGATTCAATGAGATCATTACGTCAATCGTTAGCCAGGGAAGTGCTATGTGTGTGTGTGTTTGTACGCCCTGCAGTGCAGTGCTGCACTTGTTGTAATAATGCAATATAAGTTAAAGCTCCCGCTAGATTGGTTTAGAGTTCCTGTATGTATGGAACCAAGAAAGTTATTTACAATTAATTACCATGATATTGTTGCGGGGTATGTTTCTCTATTAATGTGATGTTTTTTAATAAATAAAAGTTAATTTATTATTTTTATTTATATGGACTTTGTTAATGATTAGGGGACTGTGTTACAATTTAAGAAGTCTTGCGGTCAACAATGCATACAAAAATTACAACTCGAATGAACGAACATGACAATTTCAAGCTAAATATATATGGTTCTAAAATTTCGGTGGACACCAGGCCAAGATTTCAGTGTTTCAGCACAGACACCACCAATCGCACCAAATGCATCATGATTAGATCACAAAGAACTTCCACGGTATACCTCTTAATTATTATTATGAGGTCAATCTCCTAGATAAAATCTAAACAAGTCTCTTCTAGCTAGTATATTAAAAAAAAAAGATAAAATCTAGACAACAATCTTTTCCACATATATAATTTGTCAAATGCCTTATTCTGACGTTAAGCATGAGGCCTTGGCGTGAGTTTGTTGTAGAGTTTCTTATGTCTAAGGGATGGCATGCATGGTAGAGTTTTTTGGGTACATATATAGGAGATGGTAGAGTTGTAATCTTTTATTGGTTTTTCTTCATGACTAGAAGAGAATGAAAAAAGAATTTGGTTGTTCTCCGCGCGAGGTTCTGCTTTTCTATTCTAGTTGTTCTGTCATCGCGCTGATGACTTCTTCTTTTTACCCTGGTTATGGTTCTATAAATATTAGCATTAAAAAGATGGTTCTATAAATATAATCGATCAATTTTTTTTATTTGTTTTTTAAATATAATCGTTTCTATTAAAAAAAATTAAAGGGCATTACTGGCTCTTAATCCCAATGACTCTTAAATTGTCTCTTTTGTTTTTTCAAAATAAGGATAATTTATATATAGATTCTTAAAATTCAAAGCAATCTTTTATTCCGTTTGTACCCAAAAAAAAAAAATCAAAGCAATCTAATGCACTCCATAATTAACCAATAGATTATAATTTAAACATGATAATTTTGGAATAGACGGTATAATAATTCTATTCGAAACACTCTTTGTTACAATCATTTTTCTGCTTTAAATTCCTTATTTATAATGCTAATTTTGATACAAGCATTAAGAAAAAAATCTCACACTCATGGTGCAACAATAGATCCAATAGATCCAAATTACTGGAACCAGCAGCATCGACGAATACAAGGTTTCCTCATGGAGAAAGCTATGCGTGAATATGAGTTTTCCTAATGGGACCAAAAGCAGCGCAAATAATTGAAAAGATAAAGCCATGTGTGAATACGAGTTTTCTCACCCAACCATTCGAACATCTACAGAACTAGCCGCAATGGTCTCACTAAAGGGAAACAACACATGATGAGTCTTGAGTGGCTGGTCCCAAGATACAACCACTCGATCAAGATCATTAATTGTATTTGGTAGGGTTCTTGCTCTTCTTTATCATTGATTTATTGTACAATTTCCTTTGATGTTCCCTCAACTTTCACTAATTTAGCTTTTTGTCACATCCATCCTAGGATTTTTTCTATTTTGCGTCCTACCGCACATGATCAGTGTTTGAAAAAGAAAAAAAAAAGATTCTACAATAAACAAAATAATTTTTTATTTTTTTTAAAGGACTTGTGTAGTTAATTCAAAATGCAGAATTAAAAGCCTTATTGTAGGTTTTCTCATCTCCTTCTCTTTCTCTTGGAGGAAGGGCTGCTGCGGCGTCTTTCTTTCTGACGGTAAATTTCTTACCAAATCTTTTTCTACTTAGTGTTTTTAGTTTTTGTTGTTAGTCTGTAAATTTAATAATTCTTAAGACTATGTGAGTCAAAAGTCATTTTTTTTTAAAACTAATAGGAGCCAAAAACATAGAGGAAGATTTGAGTTGTTCTTTACTTATTGCAGAAACTTCTCAATATGATGAATATATTGAACAAAGTGTCATGACTTACACGAAAGGATGAGATACAATTCTAGAGATATTTACAAAAAGTTCAAAATGTACGTAGCTCATATCAAAATAGAAAGTTGTCGTCTTCTAAAACACTATAGGTCAATCTGAACAAATTGTTAGGTTGGCCCCTTTATTAAATCTCTAAAATATAATACGTAATTCTTAATTCTTAATTTTAGTAGGGCTTCACAAAGAAGAAATATAATGATTGTGGACTATCATATACTTCTTATTTCTTTAAATTTTTAATCATTTTTTATAAAAAATAAAAATAAATAAGAAAATTTACAGTTAGGTACAATATCGAAGATGTATCATTTAAACATCAATACCCAATCCAATGATAATATCATAGGATCGAGGAAAAAAGAATTAAGACGGGTACTCATTGAAAAAGATGAAAGTAAAAAGGTAGAGAGGTTAGCATCAGAGAAAGTAAGGGTTAGCATCATAAAAAAAAGTAAGAGAGGTGTAATTTCTAATTCAAGACTCGCCTTTATTGACAAGTATAAAAAAAAATAATAAATACTTTGAGTACCATATTTGCAAAATTAATGAAACACTATACAAAAATCATATATTTAGTGGATGATGTGTTATCGGTGGTGGTGTTTTTTTTTTTTTTTTGATGCTACGGTGGTAGATATTGGGGATTCATGGTTAATTATTACCATATGCAGAGGATAAACAACAATATTTATCTGGAAAAAAATACATTAAGAAAGTTAATTTGGTTTGTATCAAGCGGCATTGCTTGTCAATGTGAGGTTGGCTAAGTAAGAAGAGTAGTTCTCGTGTGCGATTTAGGGGCAAAGATCCGATTACTAGATGGAAAGAGAATGAAAAAAGAATTTGGCTATCTATCTTTTGTCAATGTCAAGGGGTTTGCATGATGATTAGCACAGCGAAATTACGTAACTGTAGTTTTGGGACATGTCAAAGTGCTTTATAGTGTCCTTGCTTTACTGTCGTGGATGGGATTTGGGTCGTTGATAGGTAGGGACGTCAACGTGATTTGCTACTGTGGTGGATAGGAATTGGGAAGGCGCTGCTTGTTTCTCTTCAGTTCAGACAATGGAAAGGAAAGACAGGAAAGGTCCAATAGGAGGATCTCATGGAAGCTTGGTTGCGTCCTTTTTCTCAAGGTGGCCTAGGAGGGCTGTGCAGAATGCTTTGGACAATCGGAGGGCTGTAAGTGTCTTCATTGACAACATCCCTGCTGGATGGAAAGCGGTTGACCTCTTCAAAGAACTATCCAAGATAGGATCGGTTCTTGATGTCTACATTCCTGGAAAGTTAAGCAGAGTTGGCAATCATTTTGGCTTTGTGAGGTTCCTGTTTGATGGAAAGGCGGACATAATGGTGACAAAGATTAACGGCTCCCGGTCGATTAACGGAATGTTGGTAGCGCAACGGGCTCGGGCAAGATTGGAGAAGGGTAAGGAAAATGGAAGGAAGAGTTATGTGAAGAAGGAGGAGGCAGGGTATTCTGTGGCGGTGGTTAAGGAGGGGCGGTCCTTTGTGCAGGCGGTTAAGACGTATAGCAGCAAGGCGCCGGAGACGGTGAAGAACCAAGAGAATTTGAATATCTCTTTTGCGTTCAACACGACTGAGGAGTGCCTTATGAAGCTGAAGGCATGTGCTTTTGGAATAATGAAAGAGGGTCTTTATGCAGAGGACGTTCGTAAAGGATTCAGTGGTATCACTAACTCGAAGATTGAAGTAAAGAGTCTGGGCATACGTTGTGTTCTGCTGGTTTTTGAATCAAGGGAAGCAATGGTATCCTGCTTGAGTCACAAAAACGTATGGTGCAGTGACTTCTTTGTCCAGTTGAAAGAATGGGAGATAGGGGATGGGGCACCACATAGGGAGTGTTGCCTAAACATATATGGGGTGCCATTGCAGGCTTGGTGTGAAGATTTCTTCAAACAGATATCCAGTCGTTTTGGAAGCTTTACTAAGCTGCTGAACGATTTTGATTCTAATTATAGTTTGGAGGTGGCTAGAGTTCTTATTAGGACCACGTCCAAGAATCCGGTGTCTCGAAGTTTCAATATTATGATCAATGACGATGTGTATGTGATTCATGTGGAGGAGGCGCAACCGTCTTTTGATGACTCTTGGATTCCATCAATTGCGGGGAATTATGTGAACGGATCTTCGGTCGATCGAAATGCTGAGAGTCCTAACGGGAAGAGCCCTGCAAGTTCCGATGACTGCTCTTCAGGTTCAGCGGCGGGCAATGAGATTATTGGGTCCAAGGACCCTTTCGGTATTATGGACACTATCATGCGCATGGGAAAGAATAAGAGTGGCTCGGGAGGGGAGTCTTCGGATTCGGAACCCAACACCAAGAAAAGTGCGTATACAGACAGGGTGGCGTGCTCGCGGGCTCCCCATGAATGTCAGGCACGATCTAACAATGTACTGGGAGGCGTGAACACCAGGGTGGAAAAGCATACAGGGGAAGTGGATGATAGGAGCATTCACATTGATAAGGGCCTGCCCTTATCCATGGGTATTAGAAAAGGAGCTGATAATGTGCCATGTAGGCAGACTGAGCTGAATCCAATGATGTTAAAAGGCAACCAGGTTGCGAGAGCTTTTGGGCTGAAATCTTTTAACAATGGGCCTAATATAATGGCAAATCCAGTAGGGCCCAATGAACCAACTGAAAACGAGAGGCTTGAAACAGGGTCGGATGAATCGATTGACTTGTCTTTAGAAGTTTTGGGACAACAGTTTTGTGCCCTATCGGATAAGGCGAGCCTGAGGCAGAAGATGAGAGACAGCAAAATGAAGAATGTGAAAAAGACAGTGTCGGTAGGGGGTGGCTCGAGGTTTACTATGTCAAGGGGAAGCTCAACCAATGGTGGAGGAAGAATCAACAACAATGTGCGCAATGTAGGCTTGGCAAGCTCGTCACAGGCCTATGAAGCTGTCGAGGTGCAGGGGATTTTGGAGGCAGGGGAGACTCGGGGACGGAACGTTGACGGGGAGCCCTCGTCTCAGGATTATTACGGGGAGCCCTCGTCTCAGGATTATGAAGCTTCCGAGGTGCAGAAGACTTTGGAGGTCGGGGAAATCCTCGGACTAACTGTTGACGGGGTGCCGGGAGAGATGGAGGACGCGGTGGACGCCCTCATACAAAAGGAAAGGTCGGAATGGGCATCGGCGAGGCCAGCTCAATAATTCATACATTGGTAAGTCTTCCAGTGCCAACCCAGTCCTTTATGTTTTGCATTATGTCTTGGAACGTAAGGGGTTGTGGATCCCTGCAGAAGTGGAAGTATATTAGGGAGTTAATGGGAAAGGTTCAGGCAAAGTTTATTTTCCTTTGCGAGACAAAGTGCCAGGGATAGATTTATGGTCAATATGCTCGGTTATGGAATGGCGGACCGTTTGATTTTGTGGAGGTTGCGGCTGAAGGCAATTCGGGTGGGTTATCGTTACTATGGGAAACTGCATATTTTAATTGTTCTAGGAGGAATTCAGGAAGGAATTGGATTACAGTGGAAGGTACCGTGTAGGGGGATTTACATGTGGGTGTATGCGGTGTCTACGGGCCTTGTTCTACGGATAAAAGGAATGATGTATGGAATGACCTCTCTGTAATTGTCCAGAATTCGTCAGTTCCATGGTTGATCATTGGAGATTTCAACGAAGTGTTGGTGGCATCAGAGAGACAAAGTGGTTGGATTAATTCTAGAGGCTCTCGGGCCTTGGCGGAGTTTGTCGAATCGGCTGAGTTATGTGAAGTTGAGTTACAAGGAAGATTCTTTACATGGACCAACTACAGGGCTGCAAGTAGGATTGATCGGGCATTTTACGACCCGATGTGGTTTTCTATGTTTCCTTCCATCAAGCTGTGGGCAGAGAACAGGGGGGATTCAGATCATTGCCCAATCATTTTGTCACAGGAAAAGCCTGATTGGGGGATTAAACCGTTTAGGTTTCTCAACTGCTGGTTATCGCATGAGGATTTCGACAATGCCTTGAAAGATATGTGGAGGGATGCTGGGATACGATTTCCTGGAAAGTTTAATTTAATCAGAAAGCTGGGTTTTGTTAAACAGGCATTGAGATTGTGGAATAAGAATGTATTCGGGAATGTGGATATGGAGATCAAAGATCTACAGAGGAATATTGAAATGCTGGATAAGGTGTCTGATCGGCGCATTTTGAGTGACGATGAGAGGAAGCAAATGTTTGTTTGGAAGGGTGATTTGCGCAAGAGGCAAAGACATTTGGAATGCTTATGGAGACAGAAGTCCAAGTTGAATTGGCTAAAGCTGGGCGACAAGAATACCAGATTTTTTCACATTAATGCCTGCAATAGGGGGAGAAGGAACTATATTAGGCAAATTGAATTCAGGGGGTCAACGATGCATATGCCAAGTGAGGTGAAGAGTGCTGCCAGGGATTATTTTGCTGATCCTTTTAGTTCGCAGGCCAAAGTGCGATTTAAGTGGGGGGAGATTCCTATCAACAAAGTATCAAGGATGGAAGTGGAGTTGTTGGAACAACCGTTCACCATGGATGATGTAAAAGAGGCCATTTGGGAGTGTGACGGGAACAAAGCACCGGGCCCGGACGGCTTCAATTTGAACTTCTACAAGCGGGTTTGGGATCTTATTTGCGGGGACCTTATGGATCTCATCAATGACTTTCACTGTAATGGTAGGTTACCAAATGGCGTCAACTGCGGCTTCATGTGTCTTATCCCAAAGAAAGCTGATGCTATGAGTTTTGATGACTTTAGGCCTATATGTCTCATACACGGAATCTACAAAATTATATCTAAAGTTCTTGCTAAGCGGCTGAAAAAAGTGATGCCTTCTGTGATCGGGGAACATCAGTACGCGTTTATTGAAGGCAAGCAAATTCTAGACTGCGTAATGTCGGCTTCCGAGACGGTGCATCAGTTAAAGAGAAGGAAGGAAAAAGCAGTTCTATGGAAGTTAGATTTCCGGAAGGCGTATGATTCTGTGTCGTGGACATTTCTAATGGAGCTTATGGAAGCAATGGGGTTTGGTAAGCGTTGGATTAGTTGGATGTGGGGGTGCGTTAGCTCACCCAAAATTGCTGTGCTTTTGAATGGCAGCCCTTCCGATGAATTTGTTGCTTCCAGAGGTATTAAACAAGGAGATCCTCTCTCGCCCTTTCTCTTCAATATTGTTTTTTTTTATACTAACGATTGCTTTATTGAAAGAAAAAACAGTTATTTACATGAATCTTTGCATGGACATGCCCATGACCAGAAGGAGCACCCTTAATTACAACAAAACCCGAGATTGCAGGCAAAGGTTAATAACATTTGAAGCCCACGATTAATAGACACGACTTAAGAGCTATTCAGTAGCAAGAAATTTCTACCCGGAGCTTTCCAGTTCTGCAGAATCTCTGCGTTCGGCGTGAGCATGGAAGCGCTGAAAGGAATATCAGTATTGAGTGATTTGATCCAAAAGATTGCCTGGATAAGTGCCATGTCCACCAGTTTCTCCACCTCACTGGTAGCCCCTTGGAAGATCCGTTTGTTCCTCTCAATCCAGATGGTCCACAGGGTGGCGAGTCCCACAATGAACCACCAGGATCTGCTGCAACGAACAGGGGATAGGTATACCCAATGAATCAAAAAAGAGTCCAGACTACCACCGACGCACCATGTAACTCCCCACCATCGACACAAACTTGACCAAACTTTCCAAGCAATAGGACAATGAATTAGGAGATGATCTCTGGTTTCAAAAGAACAACGACACATGCAGCAAATAGAGTCAGCTAAGGCTAGAATTCCCCTCTCCCGTAAGACATCCTTACAAGGAACGCCGTGGTTGAGGGCAAACCAAACCCAACATTCGACCTTATATGGCACCAGGGAGAACCAAATGTATGGATTGGAAATTGTCAGGCCAAGCTGTGAGTAAATAAGCTCTCTACCCATCCTCACAAAAAATTCACCGTTTTTACTGTTGGTCCACCACCTTCGGTCGGATCCGGAGGGAACCAAAGTAATAGATTCGACAATGCCCCTCATTTCCTCCATTTGCTCGACCTCCCAGTCCCTAAGTTGTCTTCTCCAACTATGAAGCCACAAGCATCCCGTCCCGGAATCTGAGGTGCAGTCATACACAGTGCGCTCTTGGCATAG
>JAKUCV010007093.1:0-21009 GCA_028386065.3 Turnera subulata | reverse complement strand
AAAAGAAATTGGTAATGAAAAAAAGGAACCAGAAGAATTAAGGTTTTGCATGAGATACCAGGCTGGGAGAGAATGGACAAACAATACTTCATCATGAAGATATATATTACAAAACACAATCTGTCTGGTATTAATCAAAGCAATGCTCCCATCGATCGACGCCGATGTCTAATCTGGAAAGATTGATAAAAATTCACAAAAGCATAAAGTTCTCTTCAAGTTCATTAGAGTTTTTGGATTAATTAGAATGTGGGAAAATAAGAGTGTCATCTTCAAATTAAAGCAATTAACCACCGATATATTATGAACTGTCATCTCAGACACCAGACCTTTTGAGATCGCATGGGAGAGAGACTATGGGGTTAAGACTTGAGACCTTCTGCTGCGATATTCATAGGCCCAGAAAAACCGAAACCCATGGTGATGCACACAGTCCAACAATAACCAACCCATCTTCATTCATCACCTACATAAGTCCAATCTGAAAGTCCGGTGACATGAAGCCCATTCAAAGTAAGCCCAGAGCTATACATCCACTTCCCAGCATAATTCTAAAGCTGCCCGTGGAAGCCAACAGTCATTCGAATTCGTGCAGGAAACCTTGGAGATTGGAGATTATAATGTGCAGTAGAAAATTTTTAGGGGAACAAGTGTAATTAGAAATTAAACGGATTGGTTAATATGTACATGATCAAGTGCGCAAGTCTTAATTAAGGAGGGACATCTAGTGTTTGGAGCAATGGAGATGAAAGATTTGTTCTGCTGGAAATCAATGATCTTGGGGTATGGGGATGCATGGACTTGCAGGGAGAATGCATGTGATCAAATGGAGGGTGAAGGTTTGTGTTGATTACAGTAGTGAGAGTTTGACTCAACATATATAGTCTTTGTTGATGAAGAAACGGAAATGAATATACAGCAACTGTAACATCTTATAACTTGTTCGTTTTTGCTTGTATATGTTTGCATGCATTGGAAAAAGTTCTTGAATGCACACTGTTTGAAATAGTTTCTACCATAGTTATCTTATATAATTTCCTCTATCTCAATCATTTTTATAATCACCACATTTCTGCTACTTTCATGTTGAGAGTAATCAAGAATTCGGTAAAAAGTAACTATAGTATAAACAGGTCTCATAGAATTGTAAAGATTTTTTTTTTTGATGCTAACGATGGACTTTATTTATTAACTGAATTGGAAATTACAAAGGAAAAGTGAGATGTACAACGCAAGGGAGTTACGCTATTGTAGGACTATCTTAATGCTGTCTTTACATAACACCAACATGTCATCACTATTGGCCAGACGTCAAGAACACGTAGTGAGGGCGTGGTAATTTTTAGTGATGCCTTTCCAATTCTTTAGGGCCTCTTCAGTTGATAGCGCGTAGGACACCGAGTAAGGGAAATCTGGTTCAATTGCTCGCAGCCAAGCAATGGCGTGAACAATGATTGTGTCCACCAGAGTATCACAACCTATACTCATGGACTTGAAAATCCTTCTGTTGCGCTCAAGCCATATTGCCCATAGAGTTGAAAAACCCAGAGTCACCCAGATTGATCTGCTAATACTTATAGGGGAGAGAAAAGGCCACTGCATAATGAACTCTTCTAATGAATTCGGGAAGCAACACTGCACACCCCACCACTTACATATCCTTGTCCAAATGCTCCAGGTGACAGTACAATTGACGAGAAGATGATTACGTGTCTCCAGGTGGCAATAACACATAGAACATATAGAGTCAGCCAGCGGCAGAATACCACGATAGCGAAGCGCGTCTTTTGTGGGGATGCCATGGTTTAATGCTAACCATACCCAACACTCAACCTTAAAGGGGACGAGTCCTAGCCACGGTAAAGGTTTCGATCTCCTGATCTCAGAATAGTTGTATACATAATCCCTCCCATTCTTCACGGAGTAAACTCCCTTGGTGTCGCATGTCCACCTTCTCTCGTCTGCATGTCTTTCGTCCAATCTTATGCCCTGAATGTCCGCTCGTAAACAATCAGTCTCCTCCACTTCCCAATCGCGTAGTGGCCTCCGCCAGCAACTTCTCCACATGTCAGTACCATGAACAGGTTTTAAACATTCCGCCACAGACATGTTTTTACATAACGACAAAGAGAAGATTCGTTGATATTTGATGCAGAACACCCCCGTACCTGACCAATCTTCCAACCAGAACTTTGCAGATGCACCATCCCCAATTTTGATATTGGAACCAGCCCACAATCCGACTTTGGATTGGCTCTCGCAGGAACCGGAGTGTACAATGTCCTTCCAAGTTGTAGATGCTTTGGACAAATCAAAAATTGGTGACAAACCGCATGCATCAATAGCGCATTTATTCTTAATCAATGCACTCCATTTCTTCTCCCCTACGTGAGTGTAATTCCATAGCCATTTAAATAGCAGACATTGATTCAAAATCGTAATGTCAACAATGCCCATGCCGCCAAGACTTTTAGGGGCTGCAATCTTTTGCTATGCTATGAGACAGACCTTTCTTGACTCATCAAGTCCCTTCCAAAAGAAATTCCTCTGTATAGAAATGATCTTCCTTGCCACTGTGACGGGCATTCGATACATTGACATAAAATAAACTGGGAGCCCAGACAGGACCGATTTGATCAAGGTCACTCTCCCGCCAATCGAAAGATATCTACCTTTCCATGATGCCATCCGCGAGCTAAATTTGTCGATCACTGGTTTCCATGCGGAAGCGTGCCTCATATTAGCTCCAAGAGGGAATCCTAAATACTTGAAAGGGAAGTTCTCGGGGCGACAGTGCAGCATATTGGCAATGTGAGTTACTTCTGATTGTGCCAAATTGATGCCAACCACATTGCTCTTATGAAAGTTTATGCTCAACCCGGATAGCGCCTCGAACACACGAAGACACCGCTTTAGGTTCAATAGCACAAAACTTTTTGCAGGTGAGAAGAGGATGGTGTCATCAGCGTATTGCAAAACTGAGGCAGTAACGTTGTGCACAGGAACCTCCTCAATAAGTTGTGAATTAACAGCCTTGTTCAAGATACAAGGCAAACCTTCTGCAGCAATGTTGAATAGGAAAGGTGACAGGGGGTCACCTTGTTTGAGACCCCTTCCCATTGAGAACTCTTCGGTAGGACATCCATTGACCAGTACTGCGAGTAGCGATGTTGACAGACATTCTTTGATCCACATTCTCCATTTCTGCCCAAAACCCATCGCTGACATGACCTGCAACAAATAGTCCCAATCGACGGAATCATAGGCCTTTCGGAAGTCTAACTTCCAAACAACTGCCTTGGACTTGCTCTTCTTAATACTATGAACAAACTCGCCTGCAAGGAAAGCTCCATCCATAATATTTCTCCCTTTCATAAATCCGGTCTGTTGCTGACCAATAATACATGGCATTACGAGCTTGAGTCTGGAGGCAAGCATCTTGGCAATTACCTTATACAACCCGTGAACCAGAGTAATTGGTCTGAAATCTTCTAACATATTCGCACCAGCTTTCTTTGGCAAAAGAGTGATATACGCAGTGTTGACGCCTCTTGGTAGTCTTGCCTTTTCCTGAAAGTAGACAACTATATCAAGCAAATCATCTTTAAGTAAATGCCAACACTTTTTGTAAAAACTAAAGCTAAAGCCATCCGGCCCAGGGGCTTTAGAGCTGTCACAAGCCCAAACTGCTTCCTTCAGTTCCTCCAACATGAATGGCCTTTCCAACCTGCTAGCATCATGTGGGTCAATCTTTGAGAAGGGGAGAGAACCAATGGTTGGACGTACACTGAACTGACTAGAATATAAATTAGCAAAAAACTCCTTGGTTGCAGACTTGACATTGCTTGGTTCTGAGATTACCACATTCTGAGACAGGATATGATCCAATCTGTTTGTCCTCCCGCTTACACATGCAGAAACATGAAAGAATCTGGTGTTTTTATCTCCTAGCTTGCACCAATTAATTCTAGCTTTCTGCCTCCATATGCTTTCAAGTTGTTTGGTCTTAGTCACCAGTTCAGCTTTCAAGTTGCTGACCAACTGTGTTTTGCCAACCGATAAATTCCTAACCTCACTTTCCTTGTCAAATTCGTCAATTCTGCTTTGTAACTCAGCAATCTTTCCGTTAACATCACCAAAAACTTCTCTATTCCATTTCGCCAGCAATTTTCGCATCAAGCTAAGCTTCTTAAGTAGTTTAAACTTTCCAGGAAATTCGTTGCAAGCTGTCTCCCACATTCCAGCTAGGACCGCATGGAACTTAGGAAACTCCCGCCAAGCAGACAAAAACCGGAATGGCCGTCTTCCCCAGCTACCCATCTCTTGTTGTAAAAAAAGGGGGCAATGATCTGACCCTAGTTTGCTTCCAGATTTGAGAGATAAATGAGGAAACGTAGTGAGCCATTCTCCTTCCACAAAGATTCTGTCGATACGACTTGCTGCTGTCGAATTACTCCATGTAAACAACCTGTCTTCAAGATCAAGCTATATCAGATTACTACTCTGCACGAACATGTCAAAAGCCGCGGCTCCACGACGACAAACCCTCTTGCTTTTACGATCTTGATCAGTCAATGTCTCGTTAAAATCCCCACAAACTAACCAAGGTGCCCTGAATGATTGCTTGAGGTTGGTGAGGTCCTCAAACATCTCAATACGACCCTTCAAGGCAGAATCACCATACACGCCACAGACGGTAACATACTGATTGTTATGCGCTAAGCACCCCTCCACAAGGATCCAATTGTTACTGGAGACTACATGACTTTCTCTGAACATGTCATAATCCCATATCAAAATTAAACCGCCAGCACGACCAACAACATCGACGGCTGCAAAGTTGATTTGTCCCCTGCCCCACACTTTGTGACAAAAAACAACATCCACGTTCTTACATTTAGTTTCGCTAAGGAAGACGAAAACTGGCTTCATACGACTAACCAGATTACGGACTTGTGATTGTTTAGAGGATGAGTTGAGACCCCTAACATTCCAAGAAATCAAATTAAACATGGGAGTTAGAGTGACACTTATCTGCAAAGTGTAACCTGGACATCTATTCCGCAGCTCTTAGCTTCACCCACTCGAACGCTTCGCTGGTAATCATCGCATCGACGAGAGTGTCAGTCTCTGCTTCTTTGTTGCTTCTATCCTAGCCTACAATATCCCCAACTCGATTTGTTTCTTCGATTTCAACTGCAGTAAAAGACACCGGGACCAAGCTACTCGTACTGCACTCACCAGAGATCCCTTTTTCGTCGAAGAGGATGCGTTGATTTAATATACAGATATCTGAATCAGATTCTAGTTGTTTACTCATGGGAAGGGACCCGACACTCCCGTTATTGTTGATATACTTGGTCTTCTTAACTCTGGGGATCCCAAGGTTTTTCAGTACTGCAAGTACTTGCCTCTCCACTGTTGCGTTGAAAGAGGTTTGTTGCCTTTCGATGGAAGGTGGGGGGTAAGACACGCTCCAAGAAGATAGGGTGTTGTCTGAAGATGGGACGCGAGATGATGCCGCACTGCTTATCTGTAATGGGGTATGGGAAGATGGTGTTTTGGGCTGGGAATGAGAGCTGGACGGGGTGGATTGGTATGGGACTAGTGCGTGTGGGCTCGTAGAGGTAGGCTCTTTGGAGTGGGCCGGACCGAACGAACAGGCCACATAATCAAGATCAGCAGCAAGGTGTGAGGTAATGTTATTAGGGATGGGAAAAGTGGACAGCTGTTGGAAAGCACCATCTGTCAGGGGAATGTTTTTACCCGCATTGGAAAGATGCTCATCTTCCTTGGAAATAGGATTGGTTGCCTCGGAGGGGATAGATATAGGAGACCGTGTCTGACAAAGTTGCTGTGTCTGTGCATCATTTGTAACCAGCCCTGTGATATTGGTCGTAATTTAAATGGGTCATCGGAAAACGACATTGCGTTAATGGCAGATTTACTAGAATTGTGTGCGGGTGATTGGTGGGGTGGCGGTGGCCCAGCAAGGCGTTGTTTTTGGGGTTGATGCTCCTTGCCAGTGGAGGCGCTTTCTTGGGTGGATGGCGGGCTGGCAATAGAGGTAGATTTGAATCAGACCCAGTCCAACGGGTCGTGATGAGATTCGGTGATGCTAATTATAAAACTTTTTATCTCCAATCTTTACCACTAATTCCTTGTTGATAAAAGAATTAGTACTTGTCAAAATCAAGAGCTCTGCAACATCCATGCGCACCAAGTTTCTGGACTTAGAGCTCCAATCTACCATTGATCCAAAACCAGATACAAGGAGACGAAAAAAATCCGCCGACCATGCTGAGGGAGGGGTACCCTTGACCGATATCCAGCACAACCGGTTGGTTGCAGCATCATCATCACGCCACTGCCTGAATGTCATGAACAACTAATTGAACCATGCGGGTTGATTCCCACACATCTCATTCATGTCTGCAACAGACTTAAACTTGAATATAAAAGACACTCCCCCAATGGGTATAACACTACTAACTGGACTTTCATTAACACGAAACAAGTCAAGAAGGTTTTGGAAAGGCATAGGATTCTTCAAGACCACTAATGCACAACAATTCAACCATGGTGGGCAGCTATCCTTAGCCAAAAAGGCAGAACTTACCAAAGGCTGAGCATTATCCTTTCTGACTCTACCAGGACCCAGGATAGGGCTACGTGGAGTCCGAACTACCTCTACGAAGGATCTATCACCAGTCGCATATCTTCCCATGTCAACACTATGCGCAGGTCTACCGGTAACATAGCTCCTGACACTGGATTTTACTTTGTCTGCATGACGAGATTTGGCCACTGTAGCCGCTAGTTCAACATTGTCCACTCACATTGAGTTAATGCTGTTGAGTAGAGAAGGAATGTGAACATTGTTTCTGAAACGAACAAACACAATTCTTTTCCCAGCCCTCGATAACTTCTTCGGTATATAAACATCCATAACTTCTGCAAATCTATTCATGACCAAGTGAACATCTGTAGCTTGCCAATGCTCTGGTATGCCTTCCACATAAACGCTGATGAATTGGTTGATCTCTATGGCTTTTTGAATCAGACTCCGACTCCATTTGGAAAAATGGTTGGTTTTGAAAGATGGCGTGGAGCCAGGGATACTTGTCTCTTGAGATGGTTTTTGATTACGGCGCTGAGAGTGATATAGGTATGGGTGCGTTGTTGGGTTGGTGTGGAAGGTAAAGGTAGTTTGTGACAGTGGTGGGGTGATGGGTCTGGCGGTTTGGTGAGGGTTGGTGGGTGGTTGTCGGCCTGGAAGACCAGGTGATATGGGGTGAGAAGGAAAGGTTTGCTTCATTCCCGACATCTGCTAAGTCTTTATTTTTAACAAAAAATCATTATAGAATTGTAAAGATATAGACAGACTTGCGTGGCACCTGTTGCTATTGCTGTAATCAGATTCTAAAGGGTCTTTGTACTCTGTTAATAATTAATAAAATTGATGTTCTATCAAAAAAAAAAAAAGGAAGACTGTCACACCAACAAGTTCAGAAAAAGATGACTAATTAAAAAAGAGGACTGTGACACCAACAAAATTCCTTGCGGATTCCAAACTTCAGGGAAAATATGATCACAATGGAAAACCATTTGAGATAATTAATTATTATTGATATAAACAAGTTAACATTTTACTAACTCGAGACAAGTTTTTGTATTAATTTGTTTTGCTTTGGATCTGCTCTCAAGTTGCAGATACAAGTCTCTGATGTATACTTGGGTCCATGTCAAAGGCCTTCTTGAAGTCGAGTTTCCACACAATGGCCTTGGATTTGGCTTTCTTCAGGGAGTGAACAGTTTCACAAGCAAGGAGAGCCCCGTCCATAATTTTGCGACCCTCAATGAAGGCCGACTGCTGTTCACCAACAAGAACCTTTATCACCTGTTTGAGCCTCAGGGCCTGCAATTTGGAGAGAATCTTGTAAAGGCCATTGACAAGAGTAATTGGCCAGAATTCGTCAAAGCACTCAGCCCCAGACGTTTTGGCAATCAAGGTGATATAGGCAGTATTCGCGCCTTTGGGAAGCTTGGCATGATAATAAAACTGCAGAACCAAATCAAATAGATCATCACAAATTAAGTGCCAACATTTTTTATAAAAAGAGAAATTAAAGCCGTCAGGCCCAGGGGCCTTCAAGCTATCACAACTTTAGACTAAACTCTTCAGCTCATCCATAGTGAAAGGGCGCTCAAGCCATTCAGAAGTGATTGGATCAAGCCTCCGAAAATTGAGGGATCCCAAACCAGGCCTGCAGGTAGAGTGGCGGCGATCAGTGATGATGGAATTATTGACCACAATATGAGATAAACGATTTTGGCGGCCCCGAATAGATGCAGAGAGGTGGAAAAAGCCTGTGTTGCTGTCTCCCAATCTAAGCCAATTTATCCTAGACTTTTGTCTCCAAATGGCTTCCTGTTGTTTCGTTCTGAGGATAAGATCTGCGCGAAGATTATGAAGTTTTTGAATCTCAGAAGGACTCAAATCACGAGTCTCAGAGTCCTTGTCCAACTCGTCAATATCCCTCTGAATGGAGTCCAAACAAGAGTTCAGATTGCCAAAGACACTCTTGTTCCACTGGAACAACGATTTTCTAAGAAGACTCGACTTTTTCAGGAGTTGACATTTTCCGGGATAGGTCGAACAAGCTTCTGACCACATACTAGCTTATCACATTTTCAAAGTCAACCATGGTAGAGAATACCAAAGGAAGTTTTTCAACACCTTCAAATCTCGGGGTAGTTTTTTAGTGTATAGAGATGATGAGTATGGTTCTCCAAGATTTGAAGTTGAGAGATTGGATGAAAGAGAGGCCAATGGGTTAAGCTGATATGGAGAAATTATCATCAGGTTTAAAGAATTAAAAAATTAAATTGGCAAGGAGAAGAGTTTTCTCAAAACAAATAAATAAAAAAAAAAATAACTTGACTTGTGTTTCTTTTACACCATCGAAATTGTAGTGGTAAAGGACCATTAGGAAGGAAGGAGAAGAGAGAGAAGGACGACTAGAATATAGAAAAAAATAATGGATAAAAAAGATTAAAAGTATAAATAGGAAGAAAAATTAAATTACCCTAAAAACCTAGAAGTGGTTAACACATATAAATTATGATGATGTGGTTAATAAAAGTGCATCATATTATATACCAAGTAAGATATATCATATATGACATACAATGAGTCATAGAATTTCTAGGCTAGCTACCCTATCCATCATCTAATAATTCCATCCATATTTAAGTGAGCCAGAAATATAAGATGCTTGTCAAGGGGACCAAAAAGAGTCCTAGCAGGGGCGGATATAGGGGGAGCAAGGGGGGCCTGGCCCGCCCTAGAATACCAAGTTATATATATATGGTAATAATATCACACAAGACACAAAATAGCTTGATGGTTAGCCTCATGTTGAGTAGTTGGTTGGTTAAAGGTTCGAGTCTTGGCATTGGCTCTTCTTAAAATTTTTGCCTTATTTTCTGATACAATACATTTCAGTCCCTATTAGTATTAAGTTTTGCACCCCCCTAAATTTATATTCTGGATCCGCCCCTGAGTCCTAGTGATGTGAAAGTCGAGCTGCTAACGAGTTGTCGGCAAAATAAATGTTAGAGACCCCTCCATGAGTAAATTTTTGATTGGAATGGTAACTTGACATGATATCTTCCACATACTCTTCTCCCCTTGTTGAATTAGAAAAAATACAAGATTGGCCAATGCAAATTTCAAACCCAAACGGATTTCACTTTTTTTCTATATTTAATATATACTAACAAACGGATTTCACTTAATGGAACGGTTAGACAGGAAACTAAAACCCCATCCATCAGTTTAATTAAGCCTTGGTTGGAAGCTCACTTGCCAATAAATGTGTCGCATCAAAAAAAAAAAAACGGAATGACCATTCAAGTTCAAAAATAAAATAAGACTTCAAGAACCAAAATGGTAAATTGGGGGAGTAAAGCAAGAAAAAATCAAGTATTTTTCAAAAGAATAAGAGAAAAAAGAAAGAGCAACAAAAAAAGATGGCAAGTAGCAAGCAGGTGGTTAGTTTGGTGGTGATAGTGGTGGTGCTTGTGGTTGCAGCCAACTTGGCTCATTCTGCTGTTGGTATACGTGAGATTAATAATCCTGCTGCTGTCTGATGGAAGTGATGACGATCATCAGGTTGCTATTACTAATCCCTTGTATGATATTATGCTCCGAGGTGGACGACTTCCTCACGATCAGAGGCTTACTTGCACCAAAACCAGGCAAATCTTGTCATGCTTCGTCAGAGTGCTGCAGTGGTAGATGCTCTTCTGTGTGGATTGGCACAAAGGTGTGCACATGAAATTAATGTAGTATTGGAAATGGATGCCTGGCGATTCAATGAGATCACTACATTGATCGTTAGGGAAGTTAGGGAAGTGCTAATGCTTTATCTATATGTGTGTGTGTGTGCACTTTGCAATAATCCTATAAATTAAGGTCCAGCTACTAGTTTGTTTTCGATTTCCTGTGTTGAACGAAGAAAAGTTGTCGAAGCATTCAGGGGCATGCTATGACATTTCCGGGTATGCTTCTATGTTGTGATGTGGTTGAATAAATTAAAAAGTTTATTGTCTTTGTTTATTCCTTATCTCTTTAAGCTTTTATTTGGTAATTATAAAGATAAGGAACCAGACAAGTTATAAGGCGGCATGCATGAGATACGAGGCTGGGAGAATGGACAGGCAATAAACACTTCATCGTGAAGATAGTATTACGTACAAAACACAAATCTGGTATTAATTAAAACATATAACTCACTAGTTTTATCTTTGCCATAAAAGAGGTTTGCAACAAATTGAACTCCAAGGGCCTGGATAACCACAACAAAATCATTGAAATATTATATATTGGGTAAAAATATAGTTTTGAAAATGGCAATGAAACTGTCTAATCAACTGATTCGTCCAAAAGCTAAACAAAGTAAATATATAATTCTCCGTTATCAGAAATTCAAAATACGTTCAACGTTTTTGCTTTGTCTACATGGGCATTTGACATGCTGGTTGTGAACTATACTTGCATGCGCCTCGAGGGTGGATTAAAAAACTTGGAATCTCAAGGTTCATTTGGGGTTTTTGGGTTTTTTGGATCCCAATGTTTAGTGGTTTGGCCAATTTGGTACCCCGACATTTTTTTTGGCCGGGCAGGTACCCCGACTTTGCATGGGCACGCCAAACGTATACCCCTGGTCAGGCACCTGCTGACGTGGAGGCTGCCCGGGTATTTGCGCGTGTTACTGTAGCAAAACGACGTCGTTTTAAGTGAGAAAACGACGTCGTTTTAAGTGAGAAAACGACGTCGTTTCATGCCACGTCGGACACAGATGGCTTAGTGGGGCCCACTTCACTCAAAGCCAATCCTCTAAAATGACGTCGTTTTGCTACAGTAACACGCGCAAATACCCCGGGCAGCCTCCACGTCAGCAGGTGCCTGACCAGGGGTATACGTTTGGCCTGCCCATGCAATCTCGGGGTATATGCCCGGCCAAAAAAAATGTCGGGGTACCAAATTGGCCAAACCACTAAACATAGGGGCCCTAAAAACCCGAAAACCCGTTCATTTGCATTACCTTACCTTTGTAAGATTGTACGTATATCCCTTGGAACACTCATATATCCCCATTTTAAAGCTAATGTCTTGTAGTGGTCTTTAAAAATATACTATATCGCCATGTAGAACAAAAGCACGAAAGAAGAATTGAAGAACAAAGAGCCTTTTCTTGAAGGATTATGGAGGAGTAGGGAATATGAAGAATTTGAAACTTTACCCCTTCTTGGATTGAATTTATTTTGATAAACAATTAAAAAATGAAACTTTAGGAAATAATTACAAAACCAAAATATAGAGAGAGTGAATTAAGGAGAGAAAAACAGGCCAAGCGAGCAAAATTGATATCCTAGCCACCCAAGTAAAAGGTACGTTGCTTTGTATGCATGTGCCTAGTAGCTACCGGTCACTGTACCATTTATTCACATCACCACCACCTATAAATGGCAAGTTTCCCTTATTGCCTATATGATGTGATCTGCTGTATCGATTTTTGTCCTATAGGCTCCAATTTTGGTGGGAAGCCATTACTTTAATCAAAACCAAGGAAGACTGTGACACCAACAAGTTAAGAAAAAGACGACTAATTACAGAATTGCTATATTTGGCTTCAAAATTCAAAATTCAGAGCATTAATATTGATTTTCTAAGTATCCATCCCCTTCGGTCCATGTCAACGTGCTCTGTCCTGAGGGCCATATTATATTCAATTTCTGATGCACTACTACTGGAATTTACGTGGAGGTTGGACCATATATAAGGGTCAAGAGATGAGATGATTCTTTGCTAACGACCCCATAGATGAGATGATTCTATCACAAACCTTGGGATAAGATGATTCCCACAATTCCGGGATGAGATGATTCCCGACAATCTACAGCCTTCAAAATGAGATGATTCCTGAAGTGGAGCACAGGGTGCTCCAACCATCGACACACACCACTCACATCAATTCATTCAAATTTAGTTGTTCTTTTTTCTTGTGTTGTTTCCTCCTTAGTTTCTAAGGACTCATCAACGAGGGGCATCTGTGAACACCCAAATTTGACCCATGAATATTCCTCTAATTTAGATTTTAGGTATGCTCAAACCATAAGATTAATGAGATGATTTGGTCTTTGGCTAAGACACACTTATAATTTATTTTAGTGGAATGCATATTTTATGAATTGGGATTTATATGTTTGTACCTTTGGATTAATGAGATGATTTAATCTGAGGATAAAAATATACTAGAGTCCAGTTCATTAAAATGTCATCCTATTTTGTTTATTTGGGCTTTCTTGTTTATTTTAACTCGATGATAATGAGATGATTTATTTTTGGGTTAAGGATGAATTTGAGGGCCTAAGTTAATAAAGTATGGACTTTCCAGAGTTGAGTAGCCCATAAACACATTACTTGCAGACTAATTTTAGCTCTGATTTTCGTGGAAAATCAGAGTTAAATCATCCCTTAGTGGAAAATGTGTTTTTGGTATGATTTGGGCACAAAATGGGGACTTAATGTGTAATCAATCAATTAGGAGATGATTGGGGGGAGTACTAATCAAGAAAAGAGGTGATTCTGGGTTGTTTAGGGGTTAATTATGCGGTGGAATCAAATCAGTGAGTAATTAGGGGAAACCAAGAGCAAAAAAGGAAAAAACGGGAAAAATGCAGGGTGCCAGGCGGCCATTGCGGGATGACCGCCGGCCATGGCGGCCATCCAGCCCATGACCACCGGCCCTGGCGGTCTTGGTGCCCAGATTGCCCGATTTTCCCCGATTTCCTCCCCTAATTTGATTCTACACGGTTTTGGCCTAGATTTTTTGGCAAAGACCTTGGTCATTAAGTAGGTCCACACCCCTATACACTCCAGAATACTATAAATAGGACCCTCCACTCACATTTCAAAGGATCAATCTCTCACTACACACACACCCCATAAGCTTTGTTGCTCGGAGAAACTCTACCTCTCCAAGCCTAGAAATCTTCTTATAGGCAGAAACTCTAGTGAAATTTTGTGGAAAGCATCAACAATATTCCAGCAAGGGTAGAGCAAGAGGGAACCAACCATTGAGCAAAGGAGTGGGAAGAAAGTGGGTGCACAATCTAACCCAAACCATGGAGCTAGAGCAAGGTACAAGAGGTAATGCTAAACCCTTTTGTTTTTTATCATTTGCTTGATGATCTGCTGATGCTTTTGATGATGTAATTGTTGTGATGTTGACACAAGAACTACGTGGGCTTTGAACCCGGTCGCCAGGGTACGTAGGTAGTCTCTAGTGGTGGAAACTGAAGCCCAATTATTTCATTTTCCCCTTTTGTCTCAATTTCAATTTTATTCTTATGTGATTTGTTATCCACACTATACATACACTTGCATAAGGCATACATATTTTCTTCAATTGCACAAAGTTTCGCCCGAATACGGATGGATGCCTAACACCTTCCCATCCGTGACGAACCCCCGAGCCCATTATCTTTGGTTCGCTAATCAGTTGCTTTAAACGGAGTCATTGGGATTCAAGGAAGGATTTTTTTCCGAATTTTATCCCACAATAAAATTCGGGTGGCGACTCCAAAGACAATGGGTGTTGGTTGAAAGGATGGTGTAAAGGAAAAGGTAAGGAGACCCAAGTGATTTTGGGTCGGGTTCTCACATGAAGCAGCAACTGGCTATCTACTTTCCATCTTCTGATAATTCAATGCATATTTAATTGAGCTAGAAATTATATGATGCTTGTCAAGGGGACCAAAAAATGTTGCAACTGCTAACAAGTTGTTTTGGTTGGAATCTCAAGGTTCATTTGCATTACCTTACCTTTGTAAGATTGTACGTATATCCCTTGGAACACTCATATATCCCCATTTTAAAGCTAATGTCTTGTAGTGGTCTTTAAAAATATACTATATCGCCATGTAGAACAAAAGTACGAAAGAAGAATTGAAGAACAGAGAGCCTTTTCTTGAAGGATTATGGAGGAGTAGGGAATATGAAGAATTTGAAACTTTACCCCTTCTTGGATTGAATTTATTTTGATAAACAATTAAAAAATGAAACTTTAGGAAATAATTACAAAACCAAAATATAGAGAGAGTGAATTAAGGAGAGAAAAACAGGCCAAGCGAGCAAAATTGATATCCTAGCCACCCAAGTAAAAGGTACGTTGCTTTGTATGCATGTGCCTAGTAGCTACCGGTCACTGTACCATTTATTCACATCACCACCACCTATAAATGGCAAGTTTCCCTTATTGCCTATCTGATGTGATCTGCTGTATCGATTTTTGTCCTATAGGCTCCAATTTTGGTGGGAAGCCATTACTTTAATCAAAACCAAGGAAGACTGTGACACCAACAAGTTAAGAAAAAGACGACTAATTACAGAATTGCTATATTTGGCTTCAAAATTCAAAATTCCGAGCATTAATATTGATTTTCTAAGTATCCATCCCCTTCGGTCCATGTCAACGTGCTCTGTCCTGGGGCCATATTATATTTAATTTCTGATGCACTACTACTGGAATTTACGTGGAGGTTGGACCATATATAAGGGTCATGAGATGAGATGATTCTTTGCTAATGACCCGTTAGATGAGATGATTCTATCACAAACCTTAGGATAAGATGATTCCCAAAACCCCGGGATGAGATGATTCCCGACAATCTACAGCCTTCAAAATGAGATGATTCCTGAAGTGGAGCACGGGGTGCTCCAACCATCGACACACACCACTCACATCAATTCATTCAAATTTAGTTGTTCTTTTTTCTTGTGTTGTTTCCTCCTTAGTTTCTAAGGACTCATCAACGAGGGACATCTGTGAACACCCAAATTTGACCCATGAATATTCCTCTAATTTAGATTTTAGGTATGCTCAAACCATAAGATTAATGAGATGATTTGGTCTTTGGCTAAGACACACTTATAATTTATTTTAGTGGAATGCATATTTTATGAATTGGGATTTATATGTTTGTACCTTAGGATTAATGAGATGATTTAATCTGAGGATAAAAATATACTAGAGTCCAGTTCATTAAAATGTCATCCTATTTTGTTTATTTGGGCTTTCTTGTTTATTTTAACTCGATGATAATGAGATGATTTATTTTTTGGTTAAGGATGAATTTGAGGGCCTAAGTTAATAAAGTATGAACTTTCCAGAGTTGAGTAGCCCATAAACACATTACTTGCAGACTAATTTTAGCTCTGATTTTTGTGGAAAATCAGAGTTAAATCATCCCTTAGTGGCAAATGTGTTTTTGGTATGATTTGGGCACAAAATGGGGACTTAATGTGTAATCAATCAAATAGGAGATGATTGGGGGGAGTACTAATCAAGAAAAGAGGTGATTCTGGGTTGTTTAGGGGTTAATTATGTGGTGGAATCAAATCAGTGAGTAATTAGGGGACACCAAGAGCAAAAAAGGAAAAAACGGGAAAAATGCAGGGTGCCAGGCGGCCATTGCGGGATGACCGCCGGCCATGGCGGCCATCCAGCCCATGACCACTGGCCCTGGCAGTCATGGTGCCCAGATTGCCCGATTTTCCCCGATTTCCTCCCCTAATTTGATTCTACACGGTTTGGGCCTAGATTTTTTGGCAAAGACCTTGGTCATTAAGTAGATCCACACCCCTATACACTCCAGAATACTATAAATAGGACCCTCCACTCACATTTCAAAGGATCAATCTCTCACTACACACACACACCCCATAAGCTTTGTTGCTCGGAGAAACTCTACCTCTCCAAGCCTAGAAATCTTCTTATAGGCAGAAACTCTAGTGAAATTTTGTGGGAAGCATCAACAATATTCCAGCAAGGGTAGAGCAAGAGGGAACCAACCATTGAGCTAAGGAGTGGGAAGAAAGTAGGTGCACAATCTAACCCAAACCATGGAGCTAGAGCAAGGTACAAGAGGTAACACTAAACCCTTTTGTTTTTTATCATTTGCTTGATGATCTGCTGATGCTTTTGATGATGTGATTGTTGTGATGTTGACACAAGAACTACGTGGGCTTTGAACCCGGTCGCCAGGGTACGTAGGTGGACTCTAGTGGTGGAAACTCAAGCCCAATTATTTTATTTTTCCCTTTTGTCTCAATTTCAATTTTATTCTTATGTGATTTTTTATCCACACTATACATACACTTGCATAAGGCATATATATTTTCTTCAATTGCACAAGGTTTCGCCCGAATACGGATGGATGCCTAACACCTTCCCATCCGTGACAAACCCCCGAGCCCATTATCTTTGGTTCGCTAATCAGTTGCTTTAAACGGAGTCATTGGGATTCAAGGAAGGATTTTTTTCCGAATTTTATCCCACAATAAAATTCGGGTGGCGACTCCAAAGACAATGGGTGTTGGTTGAAAGGATTGTGTAAAGGGAAAGGTAAGGAGACCCAAGTGATTTTGGGTCGGGTTCTCACATGAAGCAGCAACTGGCTATCTACTTTCCATCTTCTGATAATTCAATGCATATTTAATTGAGCTAGAAATTATATGATGCTTGTCAAGGGGACCAAAAAATGTTGCAACTGCTAACAAGTTGTTTTGGTAATGTTTAGGGACCCTGAAATTTTGTTTGAAATGGTAATTAACTTGATATAAATTTGAATCTTTCACACACTCCCCTATCCTTGGTCACTTAATGGAAGGGGTTAGATGGGAAACTAAAACGATGGTTGGAAGGTCACTTGCCGATATAAATTAATGTATTCATAATTAACGAATGACCATTCAAGTTCGAAGATAAAATAAAGACATCAAGAACCAAGACGGTAAATTGGGAACACAGGGAGAGTAGTGAAGGATAAAAGAAGCTATTCAAGAAATTATAATGCAACCAACCCAATGTACTGCATGTAGATAAAAAAACATGCTTTGTGTGTGCAGTTAGTAGTAGTTGTCAGTCCACGTACGTAGGTACCATTTATTAACTAAGACATCGTCGGTGCGTGTGGGCTATAAATTAAGTGGGAATGGAGAGGAGTAAAGCAAGAAAAAATCAAGTATATTTCGAAAGAAATAAGAAAGAAAAAAAGAAAGAGCAACAAAAAGAAAGAAAGATGGCAAGTAGCAAGCAGGTGGTTAATTTGGTGGTGATGGTGGTGGTGCTTGTGGTTGCAGCCAATTTGGCTCATTCTGCTGTTGGTATACGCGAGATTAATAATAATCCTGCTGGTTTCTCTGATGGAAGTGATGATCATCAGGTTGCTGCTATTACCAATAGTTTGAAGAATAATCCCTTGTATGATATTATGCTCCGAGGTGGACGACTTCCTCACGATCAGAAGCTTACTTGCGTCGGTCCCGGCGGACTTTGTGGTACTTCGTCAGATTGCTGCAGTGGTACATGCGTTATTGTGGGGTTTCCCATACCTGTGTTGGAGTGCGCATGAAAATAATGTAGTATTGGAAATGAATGCCTAGCGATTCGATGAGATCGCTACATTGATCGTTAGGGAAGTGCTAATGCTATGTCTATATGTGTTGTTGTGTGTGTGTGTCCACTTTTTTTTGATGGAAAAGCGTGTGTGTCCACTTGCTGTAATTCTATAAATTAAGGTCCAACTACTACTGGTTTGATTTCGAGTTTCTGTGTCTGAAACGAAGAAAAGTTGTCGAAGCAATCAGGGCCATGCTATGACATTGCCCGGTATGCTTCTTTGTTGTGGCCAAGCTATGACATTAACCTCTTTTTCTATTTTGCTCAAGTCATTGTATTTTTTTAGCAAATAGGCATATAATTAGATTTTTTTATGTATTAAATAAAATTATAAATTGTAAAATCATAATATAATAATATTTTAAAGCATTTTTAGAAATATTTTTGGATAAGTTTACTAACTTTAGCCTTAAATATTGAATAAGTCTTATATTAAATCAGTAAAATATCTGTACTCTAAATATAATCGGGTCGTAAACAGGTACCTATCGGGTTGGCGGGTCAACCCGCGACCTGACCTGCTAATTTTCGTGTCGTGTCGGGTCGACCCATTTAACTAAACGGGTTGAAAATCTCTCACCTATACCTGCTAATTTCGTGTCGGGGTCGTGTCGGGTTGTCGTGTCAATACTCATTTTGCCAGGTCTACTTAAAACCTTCTGTTGCGATATTCATAGGCCCAGCAAAAGTCAAGGCCATGATAATGTACACAGCCCAACAATAACCAACCGATCATCATTCACCACCTAGGCCCACATAATTAAGTCCAATCTGAAAGTCTGGTGATATGAAGCCCATTCATCATGGTAAGCCCAGAGCTATACATCCACTGTAACGCCCCGGTTTTTCGTTTTAGGGTTTATAAAAAAATTCTGGATTTCGGTAATGGAAGTAAAAATTAATTTAGTTTCCCATTGGATTTATTAATTTTAAGCGGTAATATGTCATCTTTGAGCTTCGTCAGACCTAAAACGCGTTTCGGGACGAAACACGACGTTTACCGTAGTTTTAGTTAAAACTACGTCGTTTTTGGGGTTTTGCAAAAAAAAAAAAAAAGGGGCCTGGTCAACTGAGGCGGGTTGACCGCGCCAAGCCAACGACGCGTCGTCGGCTGGCGGGTCAAGCCCTAACCCCAGCTGCCTACTTCTTCCATATCTTTTTCTTTCTCCTTCAAATTTTCTTTGCTTGTTGCCATTGCTCCTCCACCCAGCCGCCGTCGCCCCAACGGTTTTGTCCCCCATATTCCACCTCCAATCATGCCTGCAACGGCTCTTGTTTCCCCCACAATCTGCCCCTCTTTATTTTCCTCATCCCTTCCTTTTCTTCTCTTTTGGAATTCCACACTGTCACCATCTCTTATTTTCTTCTCTATCTCGCCATCTCACAAACTGTCCTCTCCTCCTCAAACTCGCACGTTGTCGCCGTCGTCCCTTCTTCTTTCCTTTGCAAAGCCGCTGTTCCAGTCGCAGCCGCATCCACGTCTGTAAGGGAAGAGAGCTGCTCATGGACAGTTTGTGACGGAGAAACCGAGGTGGGCTCGGGGTTGGATCGAGCTGTCGCACCGGTGATCGTTGGTAAGCGTTTGCCTTCGTTCTCCTCTTCATCTCTCTCGTTCTTTCGGTTGCCCTTCGGCTGATTTGTGTTTAATCGGGTTCTTGCTTAGTCGTGTGGGTTTTGATTGTTGGCTTGTTGGTGGCCGGGAATTGTTGGGTGTTGGTTGCTGTGGCTTGACGACGGGTTCGTGGGGGGATTTTGTTCGTGGTGGTTTTCTTTGCGTGAGCTGGTCGACGCAGTGGGTGTGTGCCGTCTGTGCTCGAAGTGAGGCCGAGCGTGTGTGTTGGGGTTGCTGCCTTTCGCAGGCCTGATTCCGGCAGCGGGCAGAAACGGCGTTAACTAAACTCTCCGGTGAGTAATTCCTTCCCTTCTTCAATTCGTTTAGATGTACTGCGATTGAACTAGCTGATGGGTGATTGTTGTTTTGAGTTGGGGGATTGAATGTGGTTGTGTGTTCCTTTCCGGCATTGGCAGTTTGTTGAGGTTTCCGGTATCTCGGGTTACTGTTCCGGCGAGGGTGACCGGAATCCGGCGAGAGCACACTATTCCGGCAAGGGCTCGGGAATTTTCCGGCGAAGGCTCGGTTCTGACCAGCGGAGTATATTTCTCGTTGTACGACTGATTGACGGTAATTACTTTTGTTTTGTCTCGGTTTTGTCGTGTACTTAAATTTTGAATTATTTATCGAAATATACACTTATTTTTATTAAGTGAATTGTGGATTTCCGAGAGCGGAGAGTTAGAGTGTGTGGCCGGGAGAACCTACCGACACGAATAGACTTTAGGCCGATTAACCTTGGGCTCGGGATGGCTTTAGGACGGTTTTAGGAAAAACCGAGCCCAAGCCCGATAACCTCATTTTGGAGTTTAAAATGTTTTATACGGACTTAAAATACGGACTTAAGGCCCAATCATGGATAATTAAAGTACAGACTTAAAAAAACAGACTCGAAGCCCAATTTCATAATCGGTAAATATGGACTTAAGGAAGTGGGCCCACGGCCGGAATTTGTGACTAAGAATTTAGCGGGCTTTAGGCCCGAGAATTTTTAATGGACTTAAACCGATGAACCTTAGATTCCTAATCGTTGGAGATATAGATGAGAAAATTGTTAGTAATATGCCCAAAAGCCAATCTATGGATGATTGTATTCATGTATACATATTTGAGGTTATGCCTATATATGATTATGAGATAATCTCTTGCACGTATATATAACCCTGGTGTATATGTATTTGATATGTATATTCTTAAAAGTCCCTAGTCGTTTATTATTATGGTTGGGTTGTAATAATAAAATAAGACTAGCGTATGTTGAGGATTGTATGAGTTACGAATTCTACATACGGGTACAAGATGGGGATCTTGTTGACCGGACCGACCCATATAAGAACGCTACATGGAACGTTATATGTATGTCGA